>MQTX01000295.1:145779-228002 GCA_009735665.1 Angiostrongylus cantonensis | reverse complement strand
GTGCTTGCAGACTAAGAGAACAAAAAGAAGAATCCTCGGATTTGGTGAGGAAAATTATCATGGATCGTTTCGCCTGTCTCTCAGCTTGTTCTATCGATATTTTGCTCGATCCATCTTTCCATCTATCTGCGCTCCAGAGTTTTGCAAATATCTCAGCTTCATTAAAGAGACCATAGTATTCCAAATCTGTTGTTATTTAAGGCGCGACGTGGTCTACTTTTTCACGGCACTCTCCATTGGGAGGCTCCCACCTCCAAATCGCAGAGTGGGGCGTTTGGATTTGCGAGTCACCAGGAATGGTCTTGGTCGACATGATAAAAGCAGGCAATTGCTCACCCTGCTCGTTACGTTCTAATCCGTGTGCCCAATGCAATGTGTTTCTGAGTGCGATCTTAGCGTTGAAATCCCCAATGATAAACTTAAAAATGTATGGTTTTTCTGTAGAACATTTCCAAGCCCATATAGAGCTCTTCGACTTTTTCTTTGTCATACTTTGATGATGGCGCGTAAACGACGAAGATTGTCAAAGCCGGTATTGACCCTCATCTCTTCAGTCGTAAACGCTCGATTCAGGTCTTAGTTGTTCGAATTAATAGATGTTCACGGCCAAACACGTTTTGATGAGAGCACCGACTCCTCTATTGTCGCATGTTCTGGGGTAGCTCTTCTCCGTTGTAGAAAGCGTCATTAAATGGGTCTCGTCTTTTCGGCTCACCCATTCTGATGACGTCGGGATATCGGAGCTTACCATTCTTACCTGCGTAACTAAGTACTCAATCAAGCACTCAGATGCTAGTGTGCCTCGTAGTGCTAATAGTGTAGTGCACTATAGGTGTAGAACGTCATCTTAACCCTTCAAGATTTAGACAGTCTAGAATGGCTCTGTAATTTTAGCAGCCTCACCGTACTCGTCCTACCAAACGCTGCCGTATCAAGGGCACCTTCGTGGTCATTAGAATGACGCACGTTGAGAATGACCTATACAACTACACTACTAAGACCACAAATTCTTCGTTTAATTGCTGCTTGATCACTGCTGTTTTCTACCACCAATAGTTGTCTTTTTGCTTAAAATGATAGACAGTGGAGAAATCAGGCCAGAGTTTATCTCACGCTTGAGAAAACGAGGCTGAAATGATTTCTGTGATCAGAAGATCAGAGAATTCGGATTCGTTCTTGAAGAACGTTCCAACTATTGCTGGTAGGTTGAAAATTACTGTGCAGCGTGCGTTCTCGTGCATGTGTACACTGACGAGTAGCTGAAAACAGCTAGCAATAACCATCCTAGAATTTCGTAGCTGGAAATTAAATTGTCCCTGTCGCTATGTGATGATCTCGAACATTGTATCCTGCTATATTAATGGGTGTTGAGTGGTTTACAAAACTGTGTTTCTGTTCGAAGTTATAGTTTGCCATTCAGATGTGGTATGCAATGCTGCGGTTATTTATAGCACTGGTTTCTGTGCCATCCATTATAGACATCTATTGGATTTGGCGAATGTGCATATCTTTCTGAACATATTTTGCAGACGAGAGAAATCACTGGTTATTCGTAGTCTGATAGCTCCCGGAGCGAGATGAAAAAATCACTTTGTTCGTTCCAATGATAATGTTTTCAACTCCCTCTCGTTTACTTTTTTTGACTACCCCAACTTTTCGTCTTTTAAATATAAAGCTTTATGGTTTCAAAAAATTTTCTTATTTAAGCAACTCCCTCAAAGGCGTGTGTGACGCAGTGGTCGGCGGCGCCCTCCAACACATGCATGGAATCGGCGCCCGCGCCCATGGCCCACCAAGCATTCCATCCCTCCGGGGTCGGCAAATTGCTACCAGACTTGTCTAGGAGGAAAACAGCACTGGCTCGATACATCGGCAGGCCACCACAAGTCATTGTAATGATCATATATCCATTCGTTCACCCGCAAACGGTGCCTAGTGAAGTCGAATGCACGATGCATCCCTCAGGGATTGATCAACGCCGAGAGCTTTATCCTTCTTCTTTTTAGGTAACTCGCTCTAAGCTTGCTTTTGTGATTCCACCTCTCATTGTTGATAACGAGTTGGCGAATCGCTCGTTGACAGAGATAGTACTGAATCTTTATTAGCAGCGGAATGCCAAGAAATGTTCGACGCCTTAGTCACCTATTTTCGGTAGGTGAAAAGTTGCTTCATTTAAGTAACCCTTTTACCTATTTTTTTGTTTTAATTCCAGCTTTTTTAGACACCCTGCTCCTCGTTTTCCTCGACTGAATTGAATTTACTGGATAGATGTGGAGAACGGATAGTGTCAAATATAGTAATTACTGGTGCATGTTTAAAATAGTTTACTGTTAACGGCCTGCGAGTGATCGTTTCGCTACTGCAAAGAAGATCATTGTTTAGTTAATATCATTTGTATAATGACATTAAAAATTTACTTTTTTAGCATTTATTTCTTGTTCAAAACCTCAAAAGACGGACGATAATTTGTAGTTTCGTTCACAAGCAAATACAAGGTTGTTATTCTAGCATTTATTTATGAACAGCGGCTGAGGTTTCGGCGACTTCGCCTTCTTCAGAGCTTGAAAGAGTCAAACTGATGGGTATTCCACTCTGTCGAACACTTTTATAACCTTAGCAGAGGTAAAACTGTGCATAAAACTTTTTATTCATATAGTAAACAACATAGCTTTCTGTGAAATTCAATTAGGCTTGGAAATTGCCCTTACTGGAAGCTCATGTACTATCCATCTCACTAACCAAGGCCCTTCCTTTGCATTTCTCCTAGCCATTTTTTATTTCTGACTTTTTATTTTCTACTTTCTAGTTCCTTACATTTTAAAGTATAAACATGTTTGATAGGAAGGCACATTATTGGCCTCAGTATGGCGGATGACAGGTGAGCCCCAGGAAAGAGTAATTGCAGTTTCGAACCCCATAAATGAGCTTTGCTCATCTCTTACCATTCTCGCGGTTGTATTTCACACAGCACCCTGCCATGCTACAGATGACCTTCATAGAGAGAGATGTACTGTGAAATGTCCAACGGAATTCTGTCCGAAACCCAGTACTATTTGAGAGCATAATGAACCCTACGATTTGTACTGTTCCGTGGATCTGACTCATATAAGGGATCTTGTAATATAGTGTAGTTGTATAGAGGACAATTAGTTGTCCCTATACAACTACACTACGTTAAAAGTTAAGGAGATGCTATCGAAGAAATATAATTCTGCTGAAAATTATCTACCACATGCTTCTACGAAAACTTCAGAATGCGTACAAACAGTTCTACATATACAGCGGTAATTTCTTGAGGTACACAGCAACGAAGTTAACGACGATGTCTCGCAATGATAGAAAAAGAACGTGCTCGATTATTTCCATGGTAATAGATATTCTCGCCCTGAGAAAGAAAATTGTGAAACCTCAACCAATGATTTATGCGTTTGTGCAATGCAACAAAAATACATCCAGTTCCAATGGCTACAAAGACGGATCGAGAGGACCACGAGTAGGCTTTCAACCAAGGCACACCTCGCTATATGCCTTCCCAATTCTAAATTATAAACGTGTGACGTATAGAATACGAAGCTAGTCAAAAAATTAAAACACTATGCCAAAAAACCAAACAGCTCAAAAAAGAAAGAAGACAAACGAGGACGTTGTAGATGTTGAGGTCGTTTTCCACAGTGAGAAGAAGGAATCGTCCAGTATCAATAGTTGCAAAAAAAAATGAATGGATGGAGAGCTAATGGTCGTTTTGTCTGAAAGCGTTTTTACAGATAAAAATCAATCCTACTGTGTAAATGAAATGAAGAAAAAACAAGTGAGCTGTAGTTTTTGGTTTAAGTGCACTGTTTAATTGCAGATGAGAACGGTGACCATCAACATTAATCAATACCTAGACCAACCGACAAAGCAGAAACGTAAAAAATAATATCGAATCATTGAAATTCTTGCCCTCACGAAGAACTCGATAAACCTTAGCACAATTTCCATCTGAAGATTCGCTTTCTGTGAAGTCTCAAAATGGCCGTGCTACGGTTTTCGGAAATCACAATTACAGGGTGTCGTCTGGAAGGGAAGTCACCTGTGCAGCGGAGTTCAGACGCTAAAGACCTTAGTAGATTATGACGGAAGACAACAAAATCGGACTCAAAAAAGGCAGAGAAAATAAGCTAAAAATGACACCAACCTTCTTGTCGTTAACCATTTGTTCCTTTTTCTTTGCTTACTAAACTATACGACTTCAACGTTGCAAATGCAGCTGCGACGAGAATTCTCCGTGAAGATATGAGGAAACCCAAATCTGAATACTTGAATCATGGTAAAATATAGAAAACAGTGGGTTCATAATAAGCAATAAGTTTTAAGGAATAGATTTGCACCAACATACTATGGCATATTCACCACTGAACATCCAGTGACAAACCACCGATGCTTCTCGCTACATGTTAAACTGCGCTGAGAAATAATGACCGAATGATTCTGAAAACATTTCAGAAGATAAACGCGTCTAACATACGGAATAGTAAAGGTTATCACAACAGAAAAAACTGGTAATACAGAACACTAACATACTGTACATATAGGGACAGACAGCATTTAGATCATTACAGAAAGTGATATATGACTCTTCTTTCAAAATGGGAATTTCATTCATCTAAAGGGTAGTCACATGCCATTTACTGTCAAGCAAAAGCCCTTTGATTTTCAAAATACACAAAAAAAATTTGAACCGTAAATGTTTGGTATACTCGTTGGGCATCATATCTTTCTTCTAGGCTTTTCGTGAAGAACTCTGACCATCGGATCGGTGGTCTTCCTGCAGTACGTTTGACATCCCGAGGAATCCAGTCACTAACGGCTCTTGTCCATCGGTTATCATTCATACGCATTACGTGTCCGGCACCACCTTATCTCCGACTGTTTGGCGTATAGAACGGCATCTTTGATTTTTAATCGATGACGCATGTCGGAGCTTCCCTATTTGTGTGACACGCGATTCTTCTAGCACGCCGTTTCTACTGCGCGCTCAATAAGCTGAGTATCTTTCATCCTGATTATGTTTCTGTTTCAACGATCATGTTTCTGACACATACGTTAAGGCAGGAAGTACAGTTGAGTCGAAAAGCTGGGCACGGAGTCGAGTGTTCTTTCTTCTCTTCACTACATCCTGGGTGCTCTCAAAAGCTCCCCAAGCCGCTCGTTTCCATCTGCTTAGCTCTGGAGCTAAATCGTTCATCATATTGATTTCCCGACCTAGATAGATGTAATTGGAGCATTCGGAGATATTCAGTCCGTTGAACGTGAAAGGGGCAAACGAAACCAATCCGTTCCTCATTAACATCGTTTCTGTGGGATTTAGTCGAAGTGGAATCCTTTCACAGGCTTTATCAAAGCCATTAAGTATTCGTTCCGTTTGGCTAATGTTTGATGTTACAAGAACGATGTCATCAGAAGAGCGGAGATGATTTGAATGCCGATAATGGACCATATTCTCACGAAGACAAGATGGAGACTCTTTGAAGCTGCACTGATACCTGGATTCTGCATAGGATCCGATCACGGCCTTTTCCGCTGGATAATTTTGTCATCGCCCGAGAAGAATAAGTAAGGTCGTATATAACGGGAAAAATCTCAATGATGCATCCTACTCATATGATCGTCATGTAAATAACACCCACCCGAGGACTACAAGCTGGTTTCCGAAGGATTTAAAACTTGTACCATGCTCTGCTCACTTGCTCAATAAAGAAATTGAGATCACTGAGCAGTTTGTCAAAGGTAGAAGGACACTGAAGCCAGATCCAACCGCAAAACGCCTACTAAGGATGGTAATAAATGCCAGTTGTAAAAGTTCTTTGCAAGGAGATTTGCATCGACAGGGGTTCAAAAAGTTATTGGAATTAGGTGAAAAACGAAAACCCTAAAGAATTGCAGTTTGAAACCTGTGTAAGTATGATGTTAGCTGTCATTTCTGATGTAGGAAGGTGGTACTACTACCACATCCAGTAATTAGTTAGAGCTTCTGTCAGAAAAGTTCTGTGCCAGTCTCTTCCCTTCATACTCGGGATTCGAAATTCCCGCTAATGAAAAACAACCGGAATTCTTCCCTCTGAGGTTCGAGTTGAGGTAAAAAGAATGAAGAAAGTCACATCTCCAGAGCTCGATAATATTGCAGTCAACTTTCTTCGAGCTGGTGAAAGCTATAAATTACATCTGCTTCTTGCAACCCATGCGACATCCTATCCTTAAAATGGGAAGATCGGAGACCGGTGGAGGAAGTCGAGCGTGGATATCTTGCGCAGAAATGGTGATCGAATGGACTTTCTCAATTATCTTCAGATGATTTCAGAAGCGACCTTCTTTTAACCTCGTCGTTTACCAATAATATGCTGTTTCTTTGGTGAATAAATGCGAAGCTGTCGCCCACTTGATTTATTTGATACAATTCTGGCCGACGCTTCGGAGGTTTTGCCCTTTCAGAGTTTGCATGAGTCAAATTGGCGCACATTCCACTCAGTCAAATACTACCACAACCTCAGTGGACAAAACTTAATACATAAATGTTCATTCGCATAGTGAACAGATTCTCATAAAAATTCACCGTTTTGTTGTTCAGCAACTCGAAAAAAAAACCGTAAGTGCTTAAAAAAATTGTCCACTGTGAGATATGTTTTGCCTACTGAAGTTTTGATAGTGTTTGACTGAGTGAATTTCCTGTAAATTTGACTCTTCTAGGCTCTGAGGAAAGCGAAATTGCCGAAACCCCAGCCCGCATTGTATTAAATAAACCTTACTGTTATAACCTCGCGTTTGCTCTTAAAGAAAACAATGTATCACCACTATGCTTGTTGAGTGTATTCCACAAGTTGTTTACCAGTGTTATCCTTTTAAGCACATCAACGAGCTTCAATGAGGCATAACCAGTTAAGCAATCGGAATTCTGAGATTCTGCTGCATCTACCACATCCAAACCATGTTGAAGGTCATGTGGTGCTGCCGAGAGTTATTATCTGCCTCTTATCCTAACCTTCATCAACAAAGAAATTGCTTAACATCGTCAAAACAACTACAATCCTACCATTGCTCCTTACCCAAGAAGTAAGCCCGTCCTGTACAAGAACACTAACTCACCATTAAAAAAACTGCACCATCAAATACAGCTTTTCCATCGCGCCCTTACTGTAACCATAGGAAAAACGGTTTGAGAATGCGAAACAATATCGTCAAAACTTTTTACTACCTCAGTGTAGTGGATAATGAACTCACTTAGTGGTAACTTTAATTTGGTAACTTTAGTTAAAAAACAAACAAGAAACAGAAAAAACAAATCAGCATAGGCTACATTTGGACCACTCCGTAAGGCCACCGACCAACTAAAGGATAAAAGGATAAAGCTCTCTTTGTTGATCAATCCCTGAGGGATGCGCCATGCATTCGACTTCATTAAGTATCGTTGGAGGTGATTGAATGCAGCTCTGGCATTTACAATAACACGCGATGGCCTAGCGATGCATCGAGCCGGTGATGCTATCCTCCCAGACAAGTCTGGTACCAATTTGCCGATCCTCGAGAAACGGAAGGCGAGGTGAGCCATGGGTGCGAAGATCAATTCCACGTGCGTGTCGCAGTGGCGCCTCCAACCACTGTGCCACACGCACCACACCGAACAACTAACAGACCCAAAATTCCGGCTCACCTTTTCGATTCAGTGGACCACCCAAAGCTTTGTTATGTAGCAGACACGTAGGCTGATACTTCAATCACATAGAGAAGTCCGTGCAGCACCGATAGAGAGCTTGAACGATCTCCTCTGAAATCTAACCGACACTCACAACTTCTAGCCGGAATGTGAAGTTCTGGTCTTCGAAGATGGGGTAGTCAGATAATAAGAAGAACAGGCGATGGATGGATGCGCAAAGAGATCTGTGAATTAGACTCCGAGAGGCTATAAACGCCTTCTCGGGACGGAATACCATTGTTTACTGCCATTATTATTGCTGTTCTTGTATTGAGACGTATATACATAAGCACGTGTATGTCTATGTATGCACACGTATGCATATATATACATGTATACATGCTTATATATGTACATATACATATGTATAAGTAGGTATAGTGGGGAGCGTGTAGCGCAGTGCTAAGAGGCGCTCTGCAATACACATGGGATCTACCCGCGCCACAGGCTCACCTAGCCTTTTATGCCACAGGAGTCGGGAAATTGATTTTGGACTTGTCTGAGAAAATAGCAGCACTGGCTCAATACATCGGCGAGCCACCGCGAGTCATTGCATAGAGCAGTTACCTCTAATGATGCTTAAGCAACTCGAATGCATGGAGCATCTTTCAGGGATTGATCAACACTGGAAGTTTATCATTTTATTTACGTATATGTATAATAAACGATAATTGGAAGTGTTGAATCTCGATGTCAACCATTTGTATTAGCAGAAGGAAACGATTTCTGAATGATCGGCTGGTTCTCGCAGATGTCACGATGTCTAGAGCTGATCACCACCATGGACGACAATCGCTGGACAGGTAAAAAGAAAAGAAAATGTACTAAACTTCGCACTCTCGGCCATAAAAGTATAGACATAAGTATATATACATAGTTGACTTTACTGTATACCCATAGTTACCACGAAAAATCTGGAAATTTCATTATTGCTCATTGCGTTATTGCTTGCAAAATACCATCACTTCTGCGCTCCATGGCTAACTCGAAACCTACGGTTAGACCCTGGAGCCCTACGTTAACCGTTCTGTTCTTTTCAAATGCCAATAGCAGAATAAGTCCTGTAGTAAGGATTTAATTAGGTATTTCTTAAGTGTCTTAAGGTTTATGTGTGTATCTCGTCTATCGAGAAGCTTAGGGAAAAGCGAAGCTTTGAAACTATAGCTTCTATGGTTATCTGTACTTTGTACGAAAATCTTCTAGCAAAGGTATATTTGGACTAAGTAATAGCTAAAACAGTGTTTAGTGTGGAGGTCATCCTTCAGTGATTTGCTTTTTAAACAGTAGTTGTAGGATTAAATGCTAATGTTTTGCTTACTTTTCTGTCTTAATCAAGTAAGTGTAAGAGTGTTTTCCATCGATTACCTCGACAAACTCTCTGGCTTCTGAGTCATTTCACCCTTTTCATCTCTATTATCTTTTTCTCAGCCCTAATTTTCCATGAAACGAATGTTATTTTGATCTATGTAATCCATTAACTAAGAGTGGACCGTTTTCTTTTCGTCAACAAACTTCAATACGTTCTTATATTGTTAAGCTAACACGAGGTTGATAAGGAAAGTTACTCGGCTAACGTTTCGATGTCTTCGTGTTCATCGGAGCCGATGGTCTGCAATTAGGCCCTGTTACAACACTCCAAGAAGGTATTAATAGGTACTGATCACTACTAGGGAGGTTATATGACGGTCGTTTTGAAAATTATTGACTTCAGTGTTCTTAGGGTCAAATTTTTCCTGTAGCTTTGTTGTGCTGTGGGCATAATGGATGCTTGGACTACTATCCTGTTATTATTTCTTGCATTTTGTCCTGTGATATTCTATTCTTTACAACTGATCTCTCCTTTTCCACACCTAACTAATCACTCGAGTGCTTTCCTATTCTTCTGTTTCATAGCCTTTTTGGCCACAATATTTTAGGACTAGGAGGTGATGGTACGTAAGGCGATACGTTCACCACTAGTGACGAACGATGCGGATCCTACCGTGTCTTCAGTTTTGGAATGGACCACCAAAGATGTGTCTGTTTGGCTGCACAATACTGGTTTTCATCAGTACGCAGATTTGTTCGCCGTTCAGCATAAGGTGAGACTAATGTACTGCTGCTAGTCCATTTCCTCTTTTCTATTCTCTTATTGTCAAAATGCAGGTGGGGAATTAGCATAGTAGTGATGCTATATGCCCAAAGCCCTACTTCCACTCCAGCATTCAACGATATCCAGAAGACCAAAGATCTTAAGATAGCAGCCGAACCCACTCGCGAATCCGATGGCCTTCATGGGATTTAGTTATGAGGAAATGAACCAAATCAAGTAATAAATACTGCGATCTGCACAATATCTGTGGTGTAGGGTCGTTTAAAAGTAGAATAAAAAGTGTCGAAAGCAGTGTTAAAGTAAGGTACTGTTCGATTCTTCAGAACGACAACTTCTTACAACTTATGACTTTTACTGAAGAAAATGCTGTATTTGTATAACTAGTAAAACGTTGTGTTAGCAGCTGTTTCAGATCGACGGTGCCACACTTCTCATGCTTTCTGAACTTGATCTGAGGGATCCTCCTTTACAAATCAAATGCCTTGGTGATATAAAGAGACTCGGACGAGCTATTTATAACCTAAGAAATGTATGTGGTTATAAAATGCACGGATCATTTTGTACTATAAGCTGAAAATTTCAGTGCCACAATAATTCCATTCAACCTTCGCCACGGGTATCCGAATCAGCATCACAGGATGACGTATTACTGTGTGTAGAGTACGACCAACGTAGAAAAATGTCCATATCGGGGGAAGATGTCTTTGTGAGGACGAAGCAGAGCGCAATTATGTGAGCTTCTTTTTTCTTGCGCTACAAGTTGACCTTTGTGTCTATTTTAGCTGATATATAGCCTTTCAGCTTCTGATAACTTTTAGAGGGGTTTTTGAACAATTTGTTTTATATAACTACAATGATTCTGCGATATTTGCAAAACTCCGAATAGCAGGTGTTTGTGATGGGAAACGAGCGCGCTATTACCCTTTCCGTGGCTAACGCGTTCACTCTCAGCTAGTTTTCTATCTACCCGTGCCATCTAGTTTGTTTTTTATTCATATTGTTTCTTCAGAGATGATGCTGTCATTGATACAATATCGAATTCCGGTGATATTCATTCGGTGCGTCTTATATCCAGGGATGAGGTATGCCTTAATACCACATTGATTAGTTTGCCTTTTTTGTTATAAAAGGAAGTCGCTTCTCATCGTTGCCTTTGCGCTTTCTTGTTTTAAGTTTTCAAGATTTGATTTGTTTCGATCTTATTTCAATGTTTTTTATATAACAGAATACGTACTTTTTTTTAGTGAATCTAAACTCTTCACATTATGGTACGTTATTGCAGCTTATACGGACTGTTGAGAGCCCTGACACGAAAGGAAAAAGTCTTGCCAAATTGCTTATTGCTTTTCTCTATTGCTTATCATCACTACTCATTACAGCTTTTGTTATGGTTCTTGTTCATGATCGTGTTCCGGGTAAGGTCACTCTCAACTGAATTTGTTTGCTCATTTGGAGAGCTTTACACCACGATGTCAATGTTTTGCTAAAAGTCAGAAGTGTTAATCTTTCCAGAAATTACCATTATAATGAGGCATAGGCCTAGTAAATTTGGAGTAAAGCGAGGGAAATGTGGACTGAAGGAAGTTAAGGATGTCTAAATTAGTCGCCCATCCAGGTCATTTCAAAATCCACTGTTTATTATTTGAGAAATTTGATGGATTATACTCACGAGTTGTTTAAGAGCCGTAAGAACTCTTATTTAGGTGCTATTATCTCTTATCCAAATTTGCCTGGTCTTTTTGATTATAAAGAAAACTATTACTGCGTTACCAGTTCTTCATCCGACCCTGTGGATCGTAGGGAGGTTTGGCTTCTCGTGACTAGGTTTTTACCAGAACAGAGGCCTGGTGCAAATGTTCTTTTCCCGGGAAAGGTTTACTTCTAGGTAGGCTTCCCAATAGAAATGAACTCTTCTTTGCCTCAACGACACTGTTGTGGATGAGCAACCTACTATACATCGCATTTCTGCATTTAGAAGCTGGCCACAATAGAGCAACTAGTCATCGTGAAGAAGTTGTTTGTTGCTATAAGCAGTGTCTAAATGTTTCAGTTTTATTCTATTCCGTGTAGAATAGTAATTCCTTCAGATATGAAGATGTATCCGCCTCTGCCTGATATCGTGCTCGACAATTTGCCACTAATTCCTTGGGCATTTGATATGTGCGAGTTTATTGGTGTGGCCCTCTGTACAGTTTGGTTCACAATACTCTTATTTCACAAGCATAGGTAGTTCTTCATCTTTAAATCGTATGCACTTCTTATTTGTGAACGTTAGTTAGAATTGTTTTTACTTGGATGCTTGGATGGCGCGTCCTCACTGGTTGTTCTGGCCCCAGCATAATCTCCGTTTTTACAGAGTTTTGCTATTTTAACCTTCGTTATTTCCTGAAGTCCCGAGGTCAGCCAGACCAAGGTTTGCTCCAATTCGTCACCACCACAGGCATTCGCCGCCCTTGTGGATTAGGGGGATATTTGCCACTATGGTACTAGCTTGGTACCAGGACAGTGATGCATCCTGGTATTGGTTTAATCTTAGCTAGGCTTCCCGATGGAAACGCCAGACTCCTCATCTTGACAGACTCTGCCAGGAAGATGAATCCCCCACTGTCCATCACAGCTCAACATCGAGGAACACCGAGCCACGATGAGGCGGTAAAGCGTTGAGAGAAGACCTCTTTTTACAAAATCCAATTGCTTTTCATGAATTGCACTCCATTTCACTTGAAGAGTTTTGGAATTGTTATTAGAGTTAGGTCACTTTTCTACATCATATTTTTTAGGGTAGTTATAATGCGGCGAATGTTCTCTTTAGTCGGTACTGTATTTCTGCTACGTTGTATAACAATGCTAATCACGTCGTTGTCGGTTCCTGGAGTGCATCTTGAATGTCGTGCTAAGGTGAGAAGGGTTTTTTTCTCTTATTTTTTACAGTGTAGATCATTTAGTCTGTCATTCGACGGAGTTAAATCTGCTAATATCACTTCCCACCTGTTTCAATCGACATCTACACTTCGGGGCCTTGCTATAGAAGTCAACTTTAACGCTTATACATTATTTTTAGCTTTTGGGTGGTTGTTGTTTGTATTCTGATTGTGATTATTGGGTATAGTTTTAAAATAAGAAGTATAACCTATTTGGAAATTCTTATTAATGCAAGGTATCACTCACATCGGTCACACTACGGGTTTGAGTACGGCTACGTGTTTTTCTATCAGTTTTCTCAAATGAGACGATTAAGAAATTTGCAAGATCTCTTCTTTTGTAATTTTATGCTATTATTTTTTCTAAAGAAATCCTTACAGAGTTATGGCGGTATTATGGATAAGCTGATGCAAGCATTCCATATTTGGTCACGACTTGGCATGTCAATACAAGTACTGTATTGGTTTTTTCTGTTACCGTTGTCGTTTCCAAATAGACTTGCGTCAGTTAATAGTTATCGAGGCAGCGAAGAGTTGCCGAGCACTTGCTGTTTTATGTTCATGTGACAACATCTCCCAACGGTTTGCCGCGTCATCGTGGTTTGGAGGTGTTCCTGTGTGTCGAACTGCGATGTACAGTGATAGGATTGATCCCCCGCAGAGTCTTCCAAGCTGAAAAGGAGTCCGTCATTTCCGGCAGGAAGTCCAAATAAGAGTAAACCAATAGCAGGATCCATCACCGTCTTGATGTCAAACTGGTCTCATGGTGGCAAATCTCCCTCTGGTCCACAAGATCGGCTACTGCATATGATGGTGGCAACACCTAGGGCAAACTTTGGTTAGGTTGACCTCGGGACTGCACAAAATTAGAATAGCTAATCCAACAATGCTCTGAAAGAATGGAAATTATGCTGGGCTCTGCATACCCAGTGAAGACGGGCCATTCGAGTATCAAGTATTAAGGGACAATATGTTTCATGAAAAGGATTTGCTCGTGAAGTGTTTTTCTTTCTGCGATGAAAACTACCTTTGTAGTTTTTTTTTAAAAGCATTTGAGCTAGACGTTATGCCTTTTGATTTGAATTGCAAAATGAGTAGAGCAGTCCACTGTGAAATTTACGACATATTGTCTACCGAAATCTTATTCTTTTTCGAGTCTGTCTGATATGATCTCATCCCGACCTTTTTGAGGTTATTAAGTTCCTGACAGCTTCGCTACAGGAATGAGAAAACACTGACATCATTATCGATTGGGTTGCGAACGTTATTTAGAGGCGAAATCAACAATTGTGGTTTCTTTAATGGTTACTTACTTCGACTTTTGAATGGCCTGTCTTCACTGATTGTATGGACCTCAGTATAATTGCAATTTGTTAGTTTAGCCACTGTGGTTCCTTGGAATCCTTAGGTCAGCCTTACCGAAGCCTTACTCAAGTCGTCACCAACCCAGGCAGTCGTCGTTATTGTGGTTCAGAGTGGGTTTTCCTACCATCCGACGAATAATTTGGTATTGGGACAGTGGTGAATCCTGGTATTGGTTTACTCTTAGCTGTTCCTCCTGTCAGAAACCTCACTCTTTCTCAACTTGGAAGGTCCGCTGTTGTACATCGTAGCCCAACACTCAGGAACACCCAGCTACGATGAGGCGGTAAACCATTGACAAGCTTTTTATTAAACAAGTATGTAAACGCTAGTTGCCAAGTGGCTAACGCTGATTCGTTGTGTTTCGCTGAAGCGTCTCTATTTGGAGCTCTTGTTTGTTCATTTATAATTGAAAAGCAGAAAAATTTTGGATTATTCCTCCAATATCTGACCTTGTGGTTAAAAATCTTAGGGTGTGCGGACTTGTGGCGACTACATGTTCAGTGGACATACAACTGCAATCACTTTGTTGAATCATTTCATAACAGAATGTGAGTTTTTTTTTTGTTGACTCGATCACATCGCTTATTTGTGAATGATTGGATGTGAAACCTTGTGTTTAACTCCTTTACCTATATGTATACTATGTATACGTATATGTATATACTTGGATACTTGGACGGTCCGTCTTCACGAGTTGTGCGGACCCCAGCACATATGCCATTCGTTCCTTTCTCTCGCAGTCGTAGTCCACGGTGGTGGTCTTGTTCGAGCATGGTAGCGCTTGCGAGTCTCATACCATGATCTGTAAAACAACTGCAGCTGCCGGTACAGCTGATTAACTTTGTTTACGAACACGTCCGCACAACTTGTAGGTGGTCGCTCAAGGGAACGTTTGCATTCTCTTGGAGTCCACTCTACTGTTCTTTTTGTCCATCTGTCGTCTATTCTTCTCATTATGTGACCGGTCCATCCATGTTTCGCTCTCGATGCATATTTTCCTGGATCTCGAAGATGTGACAGATTTCAGAGCTCCGCTATATATATATATATTACATGTCACGTGTGGCACAGTGGTCGGAGACGCCCTGCAAAATACACGTGGAATTGATTTCCGCGCTCCAGGCTCACCAAGCCTTCCTTGCTCACAAGGCTGGCAATTCAGTATGAGATCTGTCTCTGAGGATAGCACCACTGACTCGATACATCGGTAGGCCACCGCGAGTCATTGTAAAGGCCAGATATGCATTCAGTCATCTCCAAACGTTTAATGAAGTCGAATGCATGGTGCGTCTCTCAGCGATTGAGCAACGTTAAGAGCTTTATACTTTTTTCCAGCGTGCACCACTGAATCATAATGACTTAACTTTATTTAGTGAACTGCACTACTTAATTTATCTTCGTTTTGATGAATTCTTATGCTTTTTCCAGCATAAGTAGTTCACCTTGGTTTTTCTTTTTCAGATACTCCACCCTCGTGGACATTTCTTCACACCGCTACATGGGTAATGAACCTTTTCGGAGTTTTTTTTATCCTCGCCGGTCATGAACACTACTCAATAGATGTTTTTATAGGTATATTTAAATTATTTCGATCACATTCACTTCTGCATTGATTCTTCGATATGATTCCGATATTGTATCGATTATTTGTGAAATCAAGAATCCATTAAGGAGTAGTTAGTAGTGCCGTACCTTGTTTCATTTGTCATTTATGTCCAGGTTAAATAAAAGTCGGTTTACAATAGTAGTGATGTGTTTCAAAAGAAGTTTTCTATGACATCCTCTCGCAATCTTCTTTATAAGTTAAAATAATGTTACGTTAACCTTGCTAGTAATGTTTTCACACATAGTCTTTTCATGACACAGTCACTTTCGTGCTCACATAAATTTTTGTAGTTGAAAAGTCACGAAAAATGATTGTACTGATAAAGAACGAAGCTGATTGATTCATTGCCTATTGTATTTGGCTAAGTGTAGGGCAAATTATTCCGCTTGAAACATTAATTTCTTGACGGTCGAATCCACCTTCTTTCTTGTCATTTCCTAGTTATGGCTGCAGTCTTCTTAAGAGCAGAGGTTTTTGATTTTTCAGCGTTTTATATTTCTTCTCGAATGTTTCTTTACTATCATGCATATGCGTACAATCATGCGAACTTGACTGCTACCGATGATCGAATCCGTCTTTGGTTCCCTCTCGGTTGGTTCTTCGAAGCGGGCAGTATCGGAAAGGTGATCTATAGAGATTCACTTGGCATATTCTGCCGTGTTTAATGTATTATATGACTGATTTAGGTTCAAAATGAGTTTGAAATGCCTTTACGTGTTATCATTCCACGATGGTGGAGTAGTCATCGATATTATGATGAGAAGGAGAAAAAGGAGGATATCAAGCACGAGAGTAACGGGAAGTGTTCAAGGAGAATGAAAAAGAAAAATCACTAGCCTGCGCGTGAGCAGTGCACCAGAGCATCCAGACTCTCCAGTTTGTGGTTATCGTCTAGAATTTGTTACTTCCTGTTATTAATTGGACTGATTCTTCAATATTTAGTAGAAAGAAGCCAATCTCATCGAAGCGTTGAATTACTTGTAACCTACTAAGCTGTGATAATGATGATTTTCGGAGCTGTTGATAATAGAGTTCATCCAATAAGTTCTCGTTTTTTATGTTTTCTTTGTACTTCTTCAATTACATTTAGCTCGTAAACGCTAATAGCTGCTAGGATTTAGGAGGTTCGAGAGTATCTTTCGCGCAAGGATATGATATGATAGGATATCCTTTGTTGTATTGTTTTTTCCTATCCATTTTCGACATTGTTTTTACTTGAGACATTGCATAGTTTTTTTTAACTGTGTTATGCATTAATATATGCTCTATAGCATGTTAAATTTCGTTGTTCATGCTGTATTTAGAGCATAGTCGAGGTACTGTGATGCTATAACCAAAGATGCTTTACATCTGTGATAATCCATGTCTGGTATTGTGTTGTAGGTTATAACTCGTCTTGTAACATTAGTTTTACCACATTTATAGATTCAAAGTGATAAGAAAACGCCACATGTTCTCGTCCATGCCAATGAATGAGGTGAATCAAGTCTGGAAATCCCATACCTCGGAGAACAAGATGTTTTTTTAAATCTGATACGAAAAACTAAATTTGTTTCTGTCCATCTGTTGTATTTTTAAAGCGTGTGTGCCTGTGGTGCAGTGGTCGGAGGCACCTTGCCACATACGCACACGGGAGCGATCTCCACGTCCGTTACTCACCAGGCTCTCGATCCCTCCGCGGTCGGCAGGTTAGTACCAGACTTGTCCGGGAGGTTAGCAGGATTGGCTCGATACATCGATAGGCCATCACGAGTCATGGTAAAGGCTTGACATGCAAGCAATCACCTCCACACGATGCTTATTGAGATCGGATTCATGTCGCATCCTTCAAGGACTGATCAACGCCAGGAGCCTCATCCTTTATGTTATAGAAGAAATGAGAATCCAGCCTTTTATCGAGTCTATTTTGTGGACTTTATGTAACTTGCACTAATACTGTGGATAACCTTGTGTCCAAGGCATTGATTACACTTTAATGCTTTGTTTCGACATCGGCTTCTACAATTTCTTCTTTGGTGACGTATTTCTTCCTTCTTCAACCGTTAATCACGGTTTTGTATTATCAGTTTCTTTTTGGATTTCTCTCTTCTTAATGTTCAAACCCACTTTAACGTTTTTTTCTAGTTTGTGAAAGATGCTCGCAGGTCACTTGGCTACTTTTAACCACATGTGCTTTAGTATTATGTAAATTTCATTCATAAGATAGCAATGAAATTCTGGGATTTGCGGTTCAGTAGGTTGAACTGAATAAATTTAGTTCATTTAATAGATCACTAAAGAGTTACCGGTTTCTTGGCTTCTCTTTAAGCTTTACTACTTCCGGGTTAACTAATAACCATACTGCAATACGTTCCCCATTATCGTTGAAAGTGCATTTCCCATTGCCTCACCGTCGAGACCCTCTTTAACAGAAACTCTGCCTTTTAGTGTTTCTGTGTAGAAAGTCGAATAATTTCCACCATGGTTTACTACTTTATCGTGCCTAGGGTTTTTTTTCATTCTTAGTGTTCAAGTGTGACTGGCTATTAAGGGTATCATCAAGTTCATCAAAAGGAGTTCGTTATTTCAAACCTAAAACTACATGAAAGCAAGATGTTGTCACAGATTACAGCCATTGTGGGAAAAAGGTACTCGGAAGGCAATCAAATTTGAAGCGCTTAGCAAAATCTGGCAACGTGGAGCTTCAGAGAAAATATCACCAATGTTGTAACCGGTCAGCCACGATTCTTCGCGAAAGTAGAGCATTCGGGTATGAAAACGTTGGCTATTATATATAACCGCTGTTATTGTCTCATAAGGCCATTAATCTATCGAAAGCTTTCAATTGCTTCTCAGTCAAATTGAGAGAATCTCCTTGGTTGAACTCCATCTGCATGTCAGACTTTCAGATTCATCGAGAATATCCGCGATTCACGATGAAGCGCTAAAACAAGAGAGGGTAGGGTGGGGGTCAGGCTGAGACCAGTATTATCTTTATTCGTCCCTTTCATGCTATGCTTTAGAGTCATCAAAATGGACTTTGCTAGTTTATCGAAGTGGGTGGTTATTCTCTTCAGTATTATATTGACACAAAAGCGATGAGTTTGAGAATTAACAGGTCTTCTTCTGGCAAAATCTGGAAGGTAAATACGAGCTTACATGTGGACGTTCAAGGTTCTGTGGAGAAAAGATGAACGGATGGGCAACATTCGAAGAGCAGAAGCACTTTTCAACGTTACAGCCAACTGTCTATTTCTGTTGACTTCATTATTGCGAGTTAAAAATGGCTAATATATAGAGATTTTCAACCATTCTTATGAAACACTTCTACGTTCATCCATGACTCTTATTCCCATCTATTCCACAATTGCATGTTTTTGAGATAATATTTCAGCCACGACAGGTATAAGTTGTGCTCGTGGTTCTCCTTTCCCATGACTGAAAGGTCATATTGTAATCATTATGCGTTATTCATGGATGAAGACGTGATGACGGCAAAATCTAACTCGAATATGAGGAAACCTTCCGCTTGTTTTCGCCCAAACATGGATTCGCCTGCTCAGGCGTTAACTATCACACTGCTGTATACTCAGAGATGGCAAACAAACCAAAAACGTCGTTTTTAATGCAACAGTGTAGACGGACTTACCTAATGTTGTCAAATATCTTCTAATCTACTTACGTCCTATCACTGGAGTCAAATTTCGAGATTTTGTTACGAAGAGCCACATACAGTAGTGAGAGACTCCACTGTGTCATGTTTTCACCAAACTGAACAACGCTTTCGATTCTTTCGAGAAGAAAACGATTATGGAGGCCTTAGCGAATTTAGGCATTTCCTTCATTGAAATCGAGGATTGCACACCAACTCTGTCAATATTCAACGACGTAACTGTCGACCTAAATGAAGGAGTTCTGAAGGACTGTGTGTATTCTGTCTCATACAAACGAGAGGCTAAATTTAGATATCTGAATGTGACAAAAACTAGGTGAGACAGACACATGTAAGCGTTAACCATTGAATAGCTATCGAAGTGCTTCGTAGTAAGTGCACAACATGAGCACTGCTGATTCGATGGCCAGACAAGTTGAACTCGAACGCGGATGTTCTAAACGAAAACATGGTGCTTTTTTCCATCGATCAAGATCAACTTACTGGGGTACTCTGAAATTCTACAGAAACGGGAAAATATTTCACTAGCCTTCAATCCGGTCAAGTTATGCTCGTTGAAAGAAAAGTGGGAGTGATGCCAGTGAGCGTAAGGTACATTATACAAGAACGGTGGGTGGACTTACTAGGAAACGCTGACTCTAGTGTCGGTTTCTTTACAAGGGCTAAACAAAGAGTTTATTAAAAATTGAATAATAATGAAGTACAGTTCTCGTGAAAACCAACATTCTACCGTAGTTATAGGATGTTTTTTTTGTTATTTTAACAGTTATTATTTCTGTTGAATAAAACCTAATGATGCTGACATATTTGCAAAACTCTGGACCGCAGGTGTCTGCGGTGGGGATCAAACACGTTATTATCCTTTCCGGGAGCTAACGCGTTCACAAGCACACTATGCGCGTCCTTCGTTTCATCTGCCTCTCAGCTAGTTTTCTATCTACCGATGCCATCAGCATTCATCCGTTAACGGAATTGATCTAGAGACCGCATGACGACATGGGACCCAGTTAAGCTGAAGCTATAGTTGAAATCACAATATTAACGGTTTATTTGCTGCCTATTATAAAAAGGGTGATGCTCTCGGCGTTGATCAATTCCTAAGGGATACGTCGTGCATTCGACTTCACTAAATGTTGTTGGTGATGACTGAATACATATCTGGCTTCTACAATAACTCGCGGTGGTCTACCAGTGTATCGAACCAGTGGTGCTTTCCTCCCAGGAAAGTCCGGAGCCGATTTGCTGGTCCCGGAAGGATGAAAGGCTTGGTGGGCCATGGACACAGGGATCGATTCCACGTGTGTGTTGCAGGGCGCCTGCTACCACTGCACAGCACGCTGCTGTCTACTACAGATAGGAAATTAGTTGAGAGATAGGCGAAATGAAGGACCCATATGGTGTGGTGGTGCACGCGTTATCCCCCGAAAGGGTATTAACATGTTCGATTCCCACCCTAGGCACCTGCGGTCCGGAGTTTTGCAAATCTGTCAACATCGTTATGCTTGTATTTCAACTAACACCCTGCCGTAAAAATTCCAGTAGGCTGTATATAAAAAGTTGCCATCGTTATTATTTCTTCTCTTACTCATTGCAAGAAATTTCTAAAAAACTGCTTCATGGAACTATGTATCGGTTTTACATGTCGTTACATGAGCTTTTATACCGACAGTTATAAATTAACCCTATTGACAAATCCTGCCGTTAATTGTCAAGTTATTCTGGCGCACTCCAGGAAAACCTCCACTCACTCACATAGTATGTTAGAGTTGTCATAATTTTTTTTAGCTGAGGCTCTCTTGAAAACGTCTAACCGTGTGGTCAGTAGTTTTCATGTTATGCGCTTCACTGGGACACCATCGCTAATGGCTCATGTGCAACGATTGTCGACACTCATCATGATCCACCTTATTCTCTACATTTTTTCTTACACAGCAATACCCGTGATGCTTGATCGTTGACTTAGGTTGTAACATCGAATTTTTGTAGCATATTTGTTGGACCTTCCCAGTACGGACGACATGAAACAACTTCTATACATTTCATTTTTACTTGCAATACAGCCTTTTGATGAACTCCACTTAAGATTATAATTTACTTGCACTTAGGAACAATTGCCCAGAAGTGAATGGAGAAAATTACGTGTACACAAAAGGTATAAGTTGTTCCAACACAGAAAGGACAGGACATTAATTTCTTGAACTCTGCCCTCATTTCCGGGCGAAAGCATGATGGATTTTGATGCTCGCTTAACCTCTTATCTAGCACATGGTAAGTCGCTTCATATTCTGGTGATAAATCTCTAACTCGAGATTGTTCACTTGGAGAAGGCATCCTAAAACACCGTTGTATACCGACCAAGTTGAATTTTTGATCGTCTCAAAGTCTGAAATGTTTTGATGGCTCATTCCATCGAAAAATGCTTCTCTGGAGGGTATAATATTCGTTAACCAATTTTTTTTCATTTGGTCGTTCTTGTTTCTATGTCTTGTTTTTTCTTTTTGGTGCATTCAGATTCGTATCTTTCTCGTTATACGACAATGATTATCGTACATTCGTTCTTCTTCGTAGTTTTTATTCTTTTTCTTTTAAATAGGTTTTTATTACTCTATGATCTAGTAGGGATCTTCTTCGGAAATATGTGGTTTTGTGACTTTCTTCTCATTGAGAAATATAAAATGAGATGGACTGTGATTGTCAATCCACCCATCAAACATCGTACCTATAACTGATAGCAATTTCTTAAAAGATTGTATTATTGCCCAGCGCAGTGGTTATGGAATGTAGATGCGATTATGTCGTATAAATCGAAAGTCCAAAGGCTTTGTACCGAATCTCCGGATTTCGTCGGCGACAACACGAGCGTCGAAACTCGTTGGCGAGATAGAAATGTCAGCATGTGTTGCAAATCGCATGATTTGCTCTTGATAAGAGAGAACGATGCCACTTTGAAAAGTGCATGCCTGGAGAAACTCGCATTTTACCCGACGTCTGATAAAGAGAAGCCTCCCAGGTGTTTGGATAGGCGCTGCCAGCTTTGTGAATACAAAAAGAATCATTTACTTCTGCACTTCTAACCAACATTTTTCATGGCGCTCTAGTATTCTACTGGGTATCAATTTGATTGCCTTAGACCATCCATGAGGAAAACAATATACTATAAAACTATACTATAAAAGCTATATTTCATTTATGTTTTGCCTTTAGTTCATATGTGAGCATACAGAAGATGAACTCAACTTTAAAATCGAATACAGAGAGGACGAGATAATTCCTCTCGCTAGTTGTAGCCGTTTGTGTCGTCGTTTCTTTGTCGACAATTATTTGAATTATCGGCCATCTGAATTTTTTCATAGTCCCAGTTCCGCTTCATATTTAACACGTCTCAAAGACTGAAGATATTGCAATCGTGAATGGACGGTTCGAACAGTTTTGTAACTGCAAGGTTGTCTCATCTTAACATCAATTCATCGAATGTCGTTGATTTTACATCATTTCCTTGTCAGGATTGACTTTACCGCTTTTTTATTCCTGAGGTCGAATTCTTCACTTCGAATGCTTTTCATTGTGTACAACCTTTTTATCAGTCTGTAGATAGTTTATGTGAATATTTTTTCAAACTGCTAGAGTAAAATCTGAATATGTAAGTTTTTTCATCGGTCGGAACTAGTTTGGTTAAAAAGTTATTGTATCCTGTTCGCGGTCGCAGTCTCATCATGTCGATCTTCGCCGGATTTCGGGAAACCGATTTTTTGCGTCTTCTCAACTCGTTCTCCGTGTTTACCCATCTTATGCACACAGCACATTAGCCAGAATCATGATGCACATTAATAGTACAACGATATTTCAAAAACTGACTTTCCTTTAACCTCTTGTATGTGTAATTAGCATGTATTCTTAAGTCTCAGTATTCTAATCATGTACATACACCGAGGTTAAAGGAAAGTGGTCTTTTGAAATATTGTCACGTTATGTGCAAGCTGATAATGATACTGACTGCTGCAGAATGGATTGTTCGGAGAAAACAAGTTATTGTCAACGGACAGTGACTATCAACAACACCCATCCCATATAAATAAGCTCTGGCGAGGTGGTTCCTCATTGAATCGGTGATCCACTGGATTCGACTCGATCCGTTCACGAAGACCCGCATCTGAAGAAGGAATAACTGTGGAATATCGCTTCAGATCAATCAATTCTGAGGAACACGAAGGCGCCGATACGTTAGCCGAATAAAGTTTTTTTTTTCTTTTGTAATCAACATCGTGTTCGTGTTAGCTCATCAATGAAAGACTGCAGTGATAGTTTATGTGAATATTTTGAGACAATCTTGCTTCGTTTTCTTGTATTCACGCAAATTCTGTTATGGTAGATGATCTTCTTGCAATTTATGAATAGTACCGATCAACATCGGTGATTTAGAATGTAGCATTTATCGATGAAAGTCTTGTCCAGCAAAATTTTCCTTCGTAAATGACTACGATATCGACTCATGCTCGACCGTACATTGTCGTTATTGCTTCACCATGGGCGATGGCACATCACTTTATCAATCGTTGTTGCTAGAGTTATATGCACATCAGATGTAAACAACTACTGTGTCGTATTGCGAACCACAGCATCTTTTCTTCCATTTATTCCTTGTTTATCATATTTTTATTTGTGTATTGTTACACTTATCCTGTTTGCGATCACCACTTTCACTCCAGGAAGGAGCTTTCCACTCTCCATTAACAGCAAACTATGCGGTGCCTCTTTTCCAGCAAGAATGACTCGGTCGTTTCGTAATGCTCGTGCATCCACATAAACGCTGGAGGGATCTGGTCCTGGTGCACCCTGCATGTAAATTGCATGGTTCACACGACATCCAAACGAGGTCGAAACGGCTCGTGGTGATAGCCATAAAGGTGCAAACAGACGGAAGAATGCATTCACCAACGTTGCTCGAGGTCGTTCTTCAGCTACTATGACGCAAGTTCGAACACAAGAAAGATTAACGCCTTTCTCCCTAAGTGTCGAAACTTGAGATGCCAATCTTGTACACACATTCCAAGCGCACCGTATGTTGCAATAGTGTCACGAACTTTCAATGTAGACATAGTTGTTAACTACAGCGATAAACAACATTCCACCTCGGCGGGTGGAATTAAGATGGAATGGTGTCCAGAATAAATACTTGAAAGGCACCACAATGCAAAACCAAGACCGGAGTATGGGTCAAGACATAGCGCTACATCACGTGAAGAGTAATGTTCACAAACGACCTTTAAGCTTCTTCACGTACTTGAGGCTCCTCCCACACTAACAATTACACCTACTAGTTGACCAGTTGTGCTCACAGAAAAGTCCAGATAACATGCATCAGTTGGTAATGGGTCCGAGCAATCCGAGCTGGTTTTTCTCTTCCAAGATGCCGGAGAATCTTCGATATCAAGGATCATCGGCCAGGTTTTGCAGTCTACCCGATGAGCAGCCTCCTTACTCTTGAACAGCTTACAGACAGCAGTATTCGATACGATTGCTACGGCTTTATTGGCATCTACAATCATTCGAATCAATGGAAGTTCCGACTGCAGAAACTCTGCTGATGGTGTACGAACGCATAGAGGAACGACACCAGTAACAAGGCATCCGTAGAAGGCGGCAGTAAGGTCTATGCCTGGTGGGAAGGTTAGTGCTACATTATCACCAACGTTTAAACGATTTCGTTTAACAAGAAAAGCAGCTATCTTTTCGGCTGTATTCAACAAACTAGCACATGTTGCTGAGCCTTGTTTCGCATTCCTTGATGTGACAACTGTAAGCAACCTACGATCTAGAGATAATGAAGATCGCGAGCGAAGGATTTCCGATAGATTCATGTCATCTTAACCTCGTCCTTGAGCTCCAGCGATTCTAACACCCTGGACAATATTGCCGAGAAACATGGAAGCTGGTCCGATATCCGACTGTACTTTTCGTGGTTTCGACAAATCTATTACATAACTATGTGGGCACATTAACAGCGTTAACGGATGCAATTCGCCAGCTTGGAAACACTGCCTCGTCTCGGAAACATGTATTTCACCAAGTGGTGTCTTTGGTAGTGATTAGCCGGAACTAGAGCTAAACAGCAAACACCAACTTGGTGAACAGCATCGACTGCTTGTAAAACACGTGACATCCAAGTAAAAGCATCTTCTTCAGTGGCTCCAGGCTTCTGCTTGGCTAGTATTCGTTCGCCTCGGAGCACCAACATGGCGAAGACGGTAGTTCGACCACGATACACAAACCGCATAGGTTATAACCTAGTATTTCATGGAAGACCGAGCGAAGGACGCTGCTGCTTGTAAAACACGTGACATCCAAGTAAAAGCATCTTCTTCAGTGGCTCCAGGCTTCTGCTTGGCTAGTATTCGTTCGCCTCGGAGCACCAACATGGCGAAGACGGTAGTTCGACCACGATACACAAACCGCATAGGTTATAACCCAGTATCTCAAGGAAGACCGAGCGAAGGACGCTGAAAACCCACCTCTCTCTGATCCACATCGTGGTGAAGACTTGGATACGCCCTTACAAGGTTAAGTAAGGACTCCAGGTAGGACCAAGTTGCACGACCAGCAATAGGCCAGCCTCAGTACGCCGCACACTGGGTGCTCCTGTCTATGACGTCAGGCGATGAGACCACCAGCGAAAGGCCAGAAAATTTCGGGTTGCGCAGGACGTCACTAGAACCGGATCTGGCAATCACACGTACGACACTCCATGGAGATTGTTCTTACTATGCACGTATAATGCTAGAACACTCTCCACAGACGCCGACCTTCACGCCCTTCTTGCAGCTGCAGATCGCATTAAATTTTATGTGATCGCATTACAAAAAACAAAAAACAAGAAGACCGACATACGCCAATTGAACAACGGGACCTTTGTGATCCGTGGAGAGAAGGTCCCGTCACGAAAATTCGGCGGCGTAGGGTTTGTCGTGCGCCCGTCCATTGCCCATCTCGTCGACTCATACGAAATCTTTCCCCTCGGATAGCCGTCCTCCGTCTTCAACTGTCACATCATAAGAAGATCACTGTCATCAACTGCTACTCACCAAACGACGCAGCTGATGAGTACGAATTAAATGCGTTCTACTATCAGTTGGAGGAAGTCATCCGCAATGGTAAAGCATATCATAAACGTCGGGCACGGTTATCCTGCCCAAGAAAGGATAGCAAAGGGATTTTCGTAACTAAAGTCCCATATGCTTGTTGAGTGTACTCTACAAGCTCTTCAAGAAGATTATCATTTCGCACATATCAAGGACATTGGATAAGGTGCAATCAGTCGAGCAAGCAGGGTTTTGAAAACGATTCTGCTACATGGACCACATCCAAACCGTGTCTAAGATCATCGAAGTTTGTCGGGAATACCACTCGCCTCTAGTCCTAACTTTTTTCGACTATGAAAAAGCGTTTGACCGTATCGAAACGAATGCATTCCTATCAGCGCTCGTCGACCAAGGAGTGGACCCTTCCTACATAAGAACTCTGTCCGACTATTATCGGAACTGCACTGCGAAAATACAGCTTTTCCATCGACCTCTTACTATATCCATAAGAAAAGGGCTCGACAGGGCGACACAATATCGCCAAAGCTGTTCAGTGCCGCACTGCAGTGGATAATGAAGTCACTCGATTGCGATGAGAAATGCATACCGATTGATGGAATATTAATATTAAACCTTCGTTTTTCGTCGTTTCTTCAAGAAGTACTAAGGAAGCAAAAATGATGATCAACGAGCTCAACGAAGCTGGAAAAAGATCGAACTGGGCATAAATCGAAAGAACCACCCAGTTCATGAAAAACCCATGGTGCCAAGACGAAAAAATTTAATTAGATGGCTCTCTCATTGCAGAGACCACCTCGTATGTTTACCTTGGGCGATCAATGAACGTGGAAAACAGCATGAAGGAAGAACTAGGTAGAAGAAGGAGAGCAGCTTGGGCCGCATTCGGGCCTCTTAAAGAAGCCACCGACCAATTGAAGATCCCGAAAGTCCGCGCTCATCTCTTCGATTCTACGGTCCTTCCAGCGCTCTGTTGTGGTGCAGAGACGTGGGTTGATACTTCAACAGCGTCAAGAATCCTTCTTACTACTCACAGAGCGCTTTAGCGATGTCTTCTAAGACATAACCAGCACTCTCAATACCTAACTGGAATGCGGAGCTCTGAAATCTGTCACATCTTCGAGATCCAGGAAAATATGCATCGAGAGCGAAACATGGATGAACCGGTCACATAATGAAAAGAATAGACGACAGATGGACAAAAAGAACAGTAGAGTGGACTCCAGGAGAATGCAAACGTCCCCTTGAGCGATCACCTACATGTTGTGCGGACGTGTTCGTAAACAAAGTTAATCAGCTGTACCGGCAGCTGCAGTTGTTTTACAGATCATGGTATGAGACTCGCAAGCGCTACCATGCTCGAACAAGACTACCACCGTGGACTACGACTGCGAAAGAAAGGAACGAATGGCATATGTGCTGGGGTCCGCACAGCTCGTTAAGGCGGACCGTCCAAGTAAGGACACTTATCCATGTGACAGCAGACTCGAAATGTGGCTAACAACCTTCTATGCGTTTTACAGTGTACTTGACGATATTCAAATCTTGTAGAGCCACTTAGAAGTCAACTAAGTGATGAGATGATCTGCTAGAAGTCGCACTTCACGATTGATGCTTACCTCATCGAATTCTGCTTTGTTCCTCGGCTTCTGTACAGAGTAGTAGGACTTCATTAGCCAGAGAGGGGAACGTCATTCGTGTGGAAAAAGGTGATTATTTCGATGATGTTCACCAGAATTAAAACAGCTGCTTATCGAATGACACCTTCCTTTTCTTAGCACTTTCATCATTTCTCTTTCGTCCCTTTTCTGTTCATCTTTTTTTGTCTGTTCGTATATTTCTCTTATTATTCACTTATAAAAATCGACTACTTAGAGACCAAAAGAACAGTCTTCATTTTTTCCTTCTCACTTCCGTTATCAGCAAATCGTCATTTCTCTTTCGTAAGAGTTTCGTTCCAAATTTCTTGCATGCTATTTATTTAACAAAAGGAAATGGTCCAAATTCTAGATCGTTATGGTTGAAAACTTGGCTGAGCCTGAATGTGTGCTTATAACAGGTGGTTGTGGATTTATTGGATCAAATTTCATAAATTTCATAGCTGATCGCTGGAAATCAACCAGGTGATACGTACTACTAATTCTAATGACAAATATAGGGCTAAAACACGTAGCTATTGGAACTTGTTTCTTCAGAAGCCATACCATCGTCTGAGTGAATTTTTCAGTTTTTCACTGTTACATTTTTAGTTGTGTGTTTTAAAAGAAGAATATTTCTAAGCAGTGCGTCGACTACCCAGGGGGCGTGTAATGCAGTGGGTAGAGATTCTCTGCGATGCTCATGGTTTTAGGTCTGACCCTACGGTCCAGACTAACCAAGCTCTCTGCTCTTCCATGGTCCTCAAATTGGTAATAGTCTTGTCTGGGTGGGAAGAAAAACCATTAGTTTCACACGTCGATAGACCACGCAAGAGGCTATATGAGCCGAATATGCACTCAAGTGCCTCTACGAATGGAGTTGAATGCAGAGCGCATCCTTAAAAGATTTATCAACGCCGAACTATTTTAACGCTTCCACACTCTTGCCATACATAGTAGAGGTTAAATGACTGTAATCTGAATGGAATCATGAAGCCTACATCTTTGTTGATAATATTGATGAAGATGGTAAACAGAAGTAAAAGATAAAGCTCTAGCGATGTGCCATGCATTCAACTTCATCAAACATCGTTTGGAGGTCACTGAATGCATATATGGCCTTTACAACGACTCGCGGTGGTCTACCGATATATTGAGCCAGTACTGCTATCCTTCCAGACAACTCTGCTACCAATTTTCCGTCCCCGGGGGGATGGAAGGCTTGGTGAGCCGTGGCGCGGGGATCGACTCCACATGTGTGTTGCAGGGTGCGTCCGACCACTATGCCACACGCGCTCTTGATGAAGACCATAAGGGTGGAAATATTGCAGACCTAATAAGTAGTTTTTACACACAGTGTTTGCTTTAGAATTGTCAACTATGATAGATTAGCGTTTGGTGCCTCACCTTACCATGTGGAGAAACGAATTCGAGATTCCGACAGGTGCTGCTTGACGTAAAATTTTTCTCCCACAATCACTTTATAGATTTATTTTTATAAAACTATTGTTTTTTTGTTTTTATCGTTTTTATCATATAATTACCATACCTCCTAACGGCTTATCACCTTATCCTGGCTGAGAGATGTTCCTGTGTGTCAGGCTGCGTTGTACAGTGGGGGATTCATCCCCCCGGCGTAGTCTCTCAAGCTGAGAAGGAGTCCGGTGTTTCTATCAGGAAGCCCAGCTAGTAGTAAACCAATACCATGGTCCACCACCGTCCGGGTGTCAAATTAGTTGCATGATGTCAACTCTCCTTCTGTTCCATAAAGGCTGCAACCTGTGGTGGTGACGACCCGGGGCAGACTTTGACCAGGCTGACCTCGGGACTCCAGGCAAACACAGTGGCTAAACCAACAAAGCTTCGAAAAATGACGAATATGCTGGGTTCCGCACAAGCAGTGAGAACGGGCCGTCTAAGTATCTAAGTAATTAAGATTACCATAGGTGACTATTTGTTCCATTGCCCATTTTTTTTTTTTACTTCAACTCAGATGATCCAGTATCGTACCTTAAATATCGTTGTTCTCTCACTTCTCTTGTGTTTTTTTCTTCTTATTTTTTTCAGTGAGTGAAATATGAACATAAGCGATGATGTGACTACGAACGTTTCAAAGATGTGGTGCTGTTTTTAGTGTTTACCTTAACATTTTTTCTACAACTTTTTGCGCAGACTTTTGCAATATGATCATCGTTAGCCAAACACATCAACAACTTTTCCATTTATCCCAAATACTGATTGATGAGTCTTTGCTGGAAAATTTTTTACTCGCATTTCAGGTACACGTTCTTCGAGGCTCGTCTTGAAGATCAAGATATCCTTACAATGTGCCTTAACGACCATCATGTGCGTTTTTAATTATTATTTGATTATCTTTTCACTATTTATCTTCGTTTCAGTTGACCTTATCATTGTTTATTTAGATTGCTATTTTCACCACTATTATTAATGGGCAATGCTTTGATCCCGCATCGGGGTTATCCATTCCTCGATCCCTTCGGGGCAGACATATTGGTACTTCTGTAAGGACCTAAACCAGTGGATGGAAAACACTCACTTGGCATTTACTCACCTCTACGGTGCAACAAATGGGGTCGAATGCATAGCTTATCGGACTGATGAACGTCGGACAATTTCTTTTTTTCCCTATTGATGTCAATGATTTTTTCCAACGTATACTTAGGGCTGATGCACGGGAAAACGTGCGAGTTTTTCAGCATTTTGTTCCCTTTATTTTCAAATTTCTTTTTGCCCACTTTTCTCTTGCACATGAATGTGGGCAATAACTAGGCTCGTTTTGCTTTTGATTTGTTTTCTATCTTGTCTCAACATTTATGAGTTTTATAGAATTGCTTCCTTCCAACTCTTTACCGCCTCATCGTGGTTGGGAGGTGTTCCTGGGTATCAGATTGCGATGTACAGTGGGGGATTCATCTCCCTGGCAAAGTCTTTCAAGATGAGAAGGAGTCCGGCGCTCACATCAGGAAGCCTAACTAAGAGTAAACCAATACAAGGATCCATCGCCGTCCTAGTATGAAACTAGTCGTATGTTGGCAAATCTCCCTCTGCTCCATGAAGGCAGCAACTACCTGTGTTGGTGACGACCTGGGACAGACTTTGGGACTTTGGTCAGGCTGACCTTAGGGCTCCAGAGAACCATAGTAGCTTAACCAGCAAAACTCCGAAAAAACGAAAATTATGCTGGTGGTCGCACAACCAGTGAATATGGGCCATCCGAGTAGGTATAGAAATGCCTAGAGACTAGAACTTCAGTTTAGCAATTTAATAGTTCCATCCTTACATAATGTCGATATATGGAGTATTTTTTTTCACTACATTTGTAAATTATTCTATCCTATGCACTTCATCCAGTTTCCTCTATAATCCTGTTTTGTATTTCTTTTATTGAGCAATCTTTGTAGAAGAAATAAGTTTGTAGTTCAATATTTTTGAACTTGTTGACATAATGTAACTCCCTTTTTATCCTTATGTGCCCAATAAATTAGTGGCTGATACTGTGACGGTTGAAGCAACGAACTTATTCATCTGATATTTAGTAGTTTTGTCCCATAACTGACCATTTATCTCCTCTCGGTGAAATAACGATGCAAAGGACGTATTACGCGCTCAGTACGATGCCCTAAATTACTGGTTCTTGTCAAAAAAGAGCGCCTCACAGTTAACCAGAAGATGTTGAGAATTGCGAGTAAATATATTTGAAAGTCGCTTATTATTTGTCTCAGGCTCTGTCACACACTATAATTCCTAAGCGCTTTCCAGTCACTTAATTGCCTACTTTTGGCTAAAAGCATAGCAGGGCAGATAGCCAATCGATTGAATCAATTTTTTTCAATATAAAGATGTCATCGCTTTTGGTACCTGTAATCCCCTGTGCACCCATATGCCTATGGAAGCCCCGCGTGTTCTCATTACTTGTGCCTGCGCGAAATCATGTGAAGAAGGTTTGTGGGATCGTTCTATGGATATTTCAAAAGGGTTTAGAATCCTTATTTTCTATTATTTTAGTTTGTTAATATTTGGCACTTCTTACTTTTCCTTTCTCAGTTTCTATCCAACTCCTTATATTTTTCACTTTTTTTTGGAATTATTTTATCCACAGTTTTCAGGTGGACATGGTGATTCATTTTGCCGCCGTTACTCACGTTGACGAATCATATACAGATCGTATTGGAACGATTCGTGATAATATTATTTCGACAACTTCCATGCTTGAGTGTGTTGTGAATCGGAATTATAAGGGAGTGAGAAGACTTGTGCATATTAGTACTGGCAAGTTTTACTTTTACTTAGTCGCTATACGGTGGAAGATAAATTGACCTTTGTAGACGAGGTATACGGTGACTCATTCGGCGATATTACACCTAAGACTGAGAACTCTTTGCTGAATCCGACAAATCCATATGCTGCCAGTAAAGCTGCTTGTGAAATGATAATTCGCTCATACGGGGTGAGCGCTTCACTAAATTTGTTTCTTTTCTTCGTTTCATTTACATCACTCGGCATCACATATCATACCAATCTCAGCTAATCTTCCATTCAATTCATTATTTCGTAACTGTAATCCACGATTACCTTTGGATTTTTGTGTGTGAGCTCGGCTGCCACTTGAGGATTTTGGCTTCCTCATGAGTGCCGTTCAACACTCTTCGAGCAGATTCTTCCTAAAATCCTGGGATAGCTGTGCCGCGACGTTGCCGCATTTTCTACACAAAATATGACCAGCATTTATAATACATTGGAGTTCGCCTGTTTACGAATGAATTTGGTAGCAATTTTCTGACCTCGAAGTGATCGGAAGCTTGGTCCGGTGACAGCCCGAACCAGCATCCAAGCGCGTTTCGTTGCAGGACATCGATAAGCACTGTGGTTTATGCCCTTCAAATCTGTTGAATTATATTCTGGTGTTACATTATTCCCTAATCCTGGTTTTTTTTTCTAGTTTAACGACGGACGTTAAAAAGCTTTAAGTGTAAAAGTGACTACATGATAGATGCAGACTTCATATTTCAGCATTCATACAGACTTCCTTACGTGATTGTTCGTATGAATAACGTCTACGGACCACGTCAAGCTTGTACGAAGTTGATTCCAAAATTCACAAAATTGGCACTTGAAGGCAAGCCCTATCCGCTCATGGGAGACGGTTTGCATAAAAGGTGATGTCTATTCTAAAAAATAGACCTTATTAAGCTTAAAATTGTTCAAACTAAGTGTATTAGCTTCTTTAGAAGTTGGATGTATGTAGAAGACTGTTCGGAGGCGATAAAAAGAGTTGCTGAAAGTGGTCAACTCGGTGAAGTGTACAATATCGGCACCGACTTCGAAATTACTAATGTCGACTTAACACGGAAAATTCATAGCATCGTCAATAAATTAAAAAAACGGTAGGTTCATTAACAATAATTCTTTTTCTCATAGAGGTTTTTTTGTAACTGTTATGACGGTGTTGCCCTACTATACGAGAAAATTTTTAGAGTAACAAAATGAATTCGTCGTTTTTTCTCTTAGCAATCGCGAGGTTGTATGGAAGTAAACGTATGCTGTTTAACAACCTCGCGATTGCTAAGAGAGAAAGCGACAAATTCATAATCCCACGCCGAGGTTAATAGAAAGTCGATCCTGGGTACTATTACAAGATGTACCAGCAAAGTAACAAAATGGTTTAAGCACATAAAACAAATGTTATCGTCAATTACATCCAGTCATTCTCGTTTCATTTTCCTTCTGAATGTTCCTATCAAGTTCCTTTCTTCTTTCGTTTGTACTTGAGGCTGATTAATTTATCTTGATAGAGCAGAGCAGTGGTCTACATGCTACACGTGGCTTAAGCGAAATTACTTTTTAATTCCATAGTCATCTATATCTTCTACAATATCGTTATTCCTAGAGTAGCTCAAGCAACCATCAGTAACCATCTGTCTGTACCGCACACTTAAATTGCCTAGTTGGCTCCGCTCTTTCGAGGAATATGGAGAGGACAAGACTTTTTTTTTATCAGAGCTTTTCTACTGCGTTTAACGGTGCACTGCTACCTACAAGTAACTCTCCGAGGTCTGCCTCACCATATGTTAACATTTGACTGTGCTTTCTGATGTGAGTGAGTAACTCCTTCTAAATTTGGATGTTGAGAATGGGTGAACGAATCCACTCTGGAGATAGCAGTTCGAAACTTTGGAACACCTCAGAACCAAGGTGATTAAAGAGCTGGAGATAAAGATAGACTATTTTCTAATAATAAAAACAGTGGAGAATTTCGGAGAAAGTTTTTTAAAAAAGTGTAAATAGTATTTGTATAGTGTATGCAATCAGAAACCTACCAACGTTTACCACCTCATTGTGGCTAGGAGGCGTTTCTGGGTGTCGGAATACGATGTACAGCAGAGGAAATCTATCCCTCCAGCACGGTTTTCCATGGTGAGAAAGAAGTCCGGCGTTTCCTTCAGGAAGCTCAGCTAAGAGTAAGCCAATACTAATACCAGGATCCACCTCCGTCCTGGTGTCAAACGCTGAAAAATAGAGAATATGTTGGGGCCCGCATAACCAGTGAGGACGAGCCGTCCAAGTGTCCAAGTATCCAAGTATGTTGTGCAGAAAAACACAAAATCATAAGGAAAAGAATAGATAGCAGAAGATTGATGTTCTGTATGAGAGAATTTCCTTTCTATTTTTAGCCCTCGACGGCTTTTCAGCTTAATAAATTTATGACATAATCTATTACTACGGATATTGTCTATTACACTTTATAAAATTGTTCTTTTGAGCTTGTTAATCTTTGCCGTAGTTCGTTTTCCTTTTCTTGTAAGGAATATGAAGGTGATTCCATTTTTTTTACTGTCCTCACGCACTTTGATTTTGATCGGAATTAATCAAACTTTACTATATTTTATAAAGAATTGAACTTCTATATGTGTTACCTGTCTTCAGTATTCATCCGAATCTCAATATAACTTCACGAATCCAGTTATTTGATTGCTGGAGAAGTTTTCTATCCCTTGAAATCCTATGATGGAGACACGGGCATGATCGTGTGTGTGTAAAATTAGTTTACAATTTTTCGCATGATGTTTCATAAATATAATGCTTACTAACATTATTAAGAGGAGAATCATCTCCTTCATTCACCCCGGTGCCTGATCGACCGTACCACGATCGCCGATACTGCATAGATTTCTCAAAAATCAAAAACGCGATGGATTGGCAGTGTACGACACCGTTCGATGACGGTTTGTTGGCGACGATCGACTACTATGTGAAGCAAAACAAGCAAGAAATAGCCACATCTCGTCTTCATGGATGAGCTGTGCATAAACTGATGGTAATAATACGCGTTTCAGTCAAACATTCGTTTCGATTTTCGACCAATATGTCTGAATTTCGTATGTCACAGATGATATTTTATTGTAAAGTAGGTAATATTGATTGCAATCATAATATACGAACACCGCTGCTTCGTGTTGTTCGTAATATGTCTGAATTTCGTATGTCACAGATGATATTTTATTGTAAAGTAGGTAATATTGATTGCAATCATAATGTTTTCTACGATTTCTTTCCTCGCGCACATACGAACACCGCTGCTTCGTGTTGTTCGCAGGCAGCGGTGACAGTGGCACCATTAGAATGCCTTAATTATAGCATTTGTATAACTCTAGTTTTTTCTTGTAATTTTCTAGATCCGTTTTTTTCTTTCTGTTTTTTATTCTTGATTTACTTTGTACTCATCATCTACCTGTTACATAGTCACAGTTTTGGCACAGCGTTCTATTTTGTGTCCTGAATAAAGCCGTTTTTCCGCAGGATCCTCGCCTGAAACGTGCAACTGAACCAAGAGTGTGATGATCAGTAGTCAGATTTTCTTTTCTCGTCGTCGCTTTCTTTTCTAGGACGAACCTCATTTTGTGTTGTTATAGAATGGTTAGCTTCTAATGAACATATCCTCCGTTTTGGTTTCTATTTTATCGGTGTATGTGAATATCTCCTCATTTTTCTTGCGGTTTTTTGTCTTTAACTTCTAGCGGCCGTAAAATGTATCTATTATTTCTTTCTTCCTCTATTGCACTTGTGGAAATAAGGGGTTTGTGTACGAGGGGATTTAGATTAGTGGTCATTTAGTGTACTAATACACCTTCAACATGCATAATTCATCAGTTTACTCTTATTCATTTTTCGTTCTTCACAGTTCATCGTCATTCATTTTCCTTCCCCTACACTTCATCACTCGTCATCTTGTTATATTTCGAACCTATAATGGTCTGATAGGACATTTTTGTTAAGCATCTTTTACGAATGAAATTCACTTTTTGAAGTAAACTAGGTGAAGTTCAAATCTGAACGAAAAATGATTTATTCGTTCCACGTTTATATAATTATACTAAAATATTAGCAGAAAAACTGCGTACGCATTTTTTTTGTAACTTGGAACGGTGCACCATGTCCAGGCACGATCCAGTTTGCTTGGCAAATTATCGTTCGTCGTGATATAGCTTGTTCTGTTTCGTTAGCACTCAGCGGTTGCCACATCATTGGATAGTCAAGATCTTCACGTCTTATAAAAGTGTCACCTACAGAGGTATTGTTGAAGTTATGCTGTAGACAAACACAATCTACTAGGCTGATTTTTTGTTGTTGTGGAGTGTGTAAAAGTGTTCTCATTAGCTTGCAGTAATCTCATCACTAGAGACCCATGTAGAGGCATCGGTTATGGGTGCCTTGCAATAATCCACACAGGAACGGTCGCTGATTTAATCCAATGGTCCCTCGAATCCAATCCCTGGGCTCACCAAACTTTCCATACCTCCGAGGTCGGTCAATTGGTACCGGACTTGTCTAAGAGTATACTCAGACTGCTTTGGTTAAGTGGTAGGCACCCGTAAGTCACTGTAAAAACCAAATGCACATTGAATTGCGTTTAATATTTTTACTGAAGTCGGTTGCATGATAGGTTCCCAAGGACGTCGATAAATGAAACTCAAAGAGTTTGTTTTTGAATATTATCTTTCATATGTGTGATAAATGAATTACTTTTTAAGAAGCATACATCGCATTGAACCTTCTAGCGCATTGGTATCTCATACTATTCGTAGGTCCCTATTTTTGTTTAAAGCTCCGTATCAAAGCGAGCAGTATTGGCTCCCTTTTTTCCCCGACTTTTCTTTGGTTCTCAAAAGACCTTTTTTACTAGTGGAATTGGATCGCAAGGAACAACAAGACGCTTAGCCATCTGTCCAATGTAGAAGGAGAAGATCTACAGCACTATAAATGATATTTGTGATACCCTAACTCTATTCCCTCGAAGAAAAGTAATTCATTATGGTTTAGAAACCTGCGCTAGTAAAGTCAGATTCTCTTATCTTAAAAAACATAAAGTTTTTCATTTTTTTTCGATAGCGTTACGTGTTTAAGAACTGACAAGTATATGGCTTAACACAGGTCTCAGAGGACCATCATCGTCGACGACAGTTCTGCAACCACTTTCCAAATAGCGTAATCTTGGTTGGAGCTATGAATTAAATTTATAAAATTTGTTACCTGCTATTACTACTTTTCCCATGTTCTCTTCGTCAATAATAACCACAGCGATATCATCTGATGAGTGTCCAGCTGATTTCACTAGGTAAACATTATCGGTGAGGGAATGTTGGTTACTCTAGAAAGGTGCTATCAGTTCTGATAACTTTGAAAACCATTATGGAAAGTTTTTTTGTCATACCCACCTCAAAAAGGCTACTTAGATTAAATATAGTGTGGTGATGAATGTACCATCCCTGATAGTGTATCGCATCCGGAAAATCGTGTACACCGCCGGCGTGATCTGGATGACCATGTGTTGTCACAACGATGTCGATATTCGGAGGTGCGATATTTTGTTTCTGTAATGCTGAAACGAAATTTTGTTTAAATGAAATATTTCCAGCTAGTGCATGACCGACCAACCACGTCTAACCTTGACGAACCTAACCATTACCACTACACAAGAGGCATTCCGTACTAAGAAATTGCTACAATGCGCGCATAATTTTTCCCTCTGTTTAACGAGCTCTACATGAACAACAAGGGTTGAAGACGTCGCACGCTCTCTTTTTATTGTTTACAAGAAAAAGATATGGTCATATTAACTTACCCTTCAACAATTCCATTCTACCATTGATATCTGTTCCAAGTCCACTATCAACTAATATGTTCATTCCATTGTCTTCAACAAGAGTAATGGATGCAACAAAATTGTAATAACCATCGTTCGTTTGATTAGCTGAACCCTGAATTTTCATTTCAATTAGTTGCTAGAGTCCAGCGCTCTCAAACTCAGGAATTTATAACTGATAGAGCAAACACAAACACCAGCTGTCATTTTGTAGACTCCGAAATAAAAAACAACTTGCGAAAAGGAGTGTTTGTAGCCGAAGTTTACTGTATAGTTAGGATTAAGACTACGATGATAAAGGGAGTGATATAAATTAAATCTGTAAAATTGCAAGCATTTAGGTACATACGGTTTCGGGCATTGCTTTCTTAATAATTTCCGACCCTTAAAAAATCAATGCAAAGTAATAAACACATAAAAGGGATATTTTACTTACATTTCTAAGAATAGTCAGTTTAGGTTTCGGTTTTTCAGTAGTCATCATGTGCTTCATAGAACGGTTTTCTCTTGCTTTTTTTATTTGTATGAGAATGTTGCTGAGTTGACCACTGAGCTCTCGCATTCTTGACTCCCAGTCTTCATGTGATTCATCTGTAATAATTCACTCTATTAGAATATCCGCATGCCTCAAATGGCTTGAGGGGTACAACCACGGGTATCCAAATTCCGAGGTATTTATCCCCAGAAGGGTCATTAGCTGAAAAAGCATAGCTCGGGCAGAGGTGTTAGGACGAATGGATTGTACTTCTTCCTGCTCGAGTTACTCGATTACAGATCGATGACTAACCAGACCACAGCTGTATAGAAGACTGTATCAACTAAGGTCGAATTTTTTGATAACCATTACTACTTCTATCTCAACTGACTCTAATGTCTTTTCAAAGTAGACGATTGCATGAGAAAACGGTGGCGAAGGTCCAACTCTACCAGGTCTGCTAACTCCTTCGCCACTTTTTCCAAACAGTAGCACTTTTCCAGTGTGAAGGAGCGTTCAGCAACTAGTTCCTTCTCGCTCCAGCCAATCTAATGACGTCATACTTGATTCCTCAACTTTCATCACCAGGTTCCCAACTGAAGCTTCTAATACTAGCATAAGCATGCCTCAGTAAAGATGGGTATAACGGTGTTTTCAGTTGCAAACACAAAAATACCGTGAAGTTATCATGTCTCACACGAGACCTGTTCAAATAGAATCAGGCTTAATACTTTTTCCGTGTTAACAAGATGTACAGATTTAGTTCATGTACTTCCTGATCATGTTGTTGTGGATGTTCTGTCGAGTGGGGGTGTAGGACGTAATCTACATATACATAAGAACATGCACATATGTGCGCATGAATACTCTACGTATTAATGAAAAGTACAAGTGAATCCGGCATACTGGAAGCAGGATTTTATCTCCTTGTTGTAGCTGCTCTTGAAGCGAGTACATTGGAGCTTAGCGTCAGCGTTTAACTATCGGCCAGTTGGCGATTGCCACGTAACCTTGTGGGTCACCAGTCCGAGACCGCACAAGGAGATTCGTGCAGCAAACCAAATAGTTGTATAAATTGTGTCCTTAAGATATTAGATCTTTCAGAAAAGGAATATACTCGTACCCAAGGGATAAGTAAACTTACAATGTACTGCAGATTTTCTTAAACAAAAAAATGTAATAAAAAAATTACCTATATTGACACGGTCATTTCCCTCATCGCTTCCACGTTCGTCGCTAGGATCCATTGGTTCCCATTGATCCATAACAGGCTGAAAATCGTTTGGTCAAGATCATTCCACTTGTCAGAATCCTTGGTATTAAATTTTGAGGAATTCTTTCAATATGTCTGAAATTAGAAGGGAACGTCCACCTACAGTTTTCAAAGAGATTTCATCAACATTTTCATCTTGAGTCAAAATCCGCGACTGTGTTAAAGATAGCAATGAGTGAGGTAGTGGTGGTGGTGGTGGTGTGGATGATGGAGTCGATGCAGTAGATATGTTCACTTTTTGAAGTAAAGGTTTTCGCCGATTGATGAACGCCTAAACTGAGGAACGGTTTATAAAAAGTTGTTTGAAAAACCGTCTACAGCCAGTTCGATATTAGGACTGTAGGTGATACAATACTCAGATTCATATGAAATTTCGACCAAACGGATGTTTTCCGTTTTAACGTCATACGAGTTATATATCGTTCATAACGTCTAAAATGCTGGTATTTTTTGACAAAATCGATTCTACCTAAAGAAAAACGGAATTTTGATTCCAAAAAATCTGATAAAAACGCTAGGTAAGGACAAGGAAACATCGGTCCACCTCATCGTCTTCAATTACACTCACCTGTAATAGATTTGAAAGTTCCTTAAAAGTTTGCTGCGTTGGTTCATCTAATGAAGACTTATTTCTCTTCTGTAAAACAATGTCACTATAGTTAATATATGAATGCGTTTACTCATTTTAAACTCTTATCTACCCGTGACGTATTTGTCATTGCCACAGGTTTTCGTTTTATTTTTGAAGCCGGCATAATTACTGAGGATACTCGTCGTTCTTCTTTCGAATTTCGCTAAACTATATGGTATGAATTTCAAACAAATCGTGTAGATTCTTAAACTTTTACGGACAATCGATGTCCGTGGCGTATCCGATTTTTTGTTAGTCGACGTTGATACGGACGTCATCCGTAATGCTTCACGCGGTAACGTCAACATCGGTCCAGCCCGGATGGCTGACTCTGGCGGATTCATCAGCTAAATCGATTTAATGATAAAATTAAAAAACAAGAAATGAAAAGTAGGAAAAAAATATAATGGAGAAAGACAGTGAAGAAAAATGAAGTCCCGATTAACATCAAACCTTACCGAGTACTTAGCGTCATATATGAAGGTTTTCGACTTTGAAATGTAAAGAAGCTCATTTTGAAGAGAATCTTCTATTTTACCCTGTACACTTTTAAACTTCTCGGTTTTTTATGCACCATCTTAATACCTGGATTGCATCCAACACTTTTTTGCCAAAATTCATGTTTTTGAAAAATAAAAAAACAAGCTTGAGCGAAATATTTTCTATAGGAGTTGAGAAAATGATTATGTAAACTACACAGGCGGTCCTCATTTGTAAAGCGTTTGCAAGTGCTTGGCATCAGAAGTTCCGTTTTCGTCTCACTGTGATGATGACAACAGTAAAGGGGAGATGCTCAGCAATGGTTTGACTAAATGAGAGCCGTATGCAACAGTTCGAGATCCTATATGAGAGCAAGGTGTAAGAGAAAAAAATAGCTTTAAAAAAGACCATCGCTTTAAACTTATCACACTTTTTCACAACAAAAACAATCCGTTTTTGAACGAATTCTAAGACGGGGAGCGTGCAGGGCGGAAATCAGAGACGCCTTACGAAGCACAGCTGGTCGTTGGTTCTCTCTTGCGGCTTTGATTCACCAGGCCTTCTATCGCTCCGAGGTCTACTAATTGGTAACAGATATATCTAGAAGGATAGCAACACTGACTCGATACATCGGTAGGCTACCGCGAGCCATTGTACACGCCAGATATGCATTCAGTCATCTCTAACGATGCTTGATGAAAACGAATGCGTAGCGCATCCCTTGGAGATTGGTCAAAGCCAGGAGGCTTATACTTTTATTGTAAAACGTAATTAAAACGGGTCTTTACGACGACCAACAACATTCTGCGCAAAGGTGGAGAAAGATGAAACACTTTCAGAATTATGAAGCACTGCAACACTTCGAGAAGCCAAAATTTAAACTAGATGGTTATGAGATCATTGGATAATAGCACTCGGCACATGCAATTTGTCACTAAAACTTCTTGAATTCAGAGAAAACTATCGGAAAAATACTGTTTCGAGTTCGATGAAATGAGCCAAGTCCTGCAGTCATTACGAGCATTGAGCAAGAAGCTGAATGAAATGAATATAAATCTCTACCATGTTCCCTTAAATCACTTACCAACGAGATTCCATTTCTCCAAAGTTCCTTGGAAAGAAGACATTCGCCTGTTAAAAAGGAATTCAAAGGGATCTATATCTACTTTGCTGAGTTTAGCAACTCCTATTTTGTCGCCTTGATTTATTGATAGGCTAGAACCAGGTCACTGCAATCCTTATGACCTTAATGACAATTTTGTGGCCAACTACCTGGCGCTAGCGATTTCTTCAGGAACGAGGTTATCCAAGTAGAGTCGGAAGATCTGTTCCTATTCCATTCTACCTTTCAAGCCTTTATAAGCCTCTATCTAGGTTTTTAGTGCACCGTAGCACGTAGCGTATTAACTTTAATGTTTCCGGTTTTTAAAAACTGATTCCTTTTAAAAAGATAGCACTTCAGATCTTAAGTCCAGCATTGGACATTTCGTACTGATCATTCAATACATTTCTAACAAATTGTATTATAATATGTCCATCACATAAGAAGAAGACATGGTTATCTGCTAATTACTTTGAGGAGATGAGGGAAACGTTGATACCTAACAGTTTTCTCTTAATTGTTGGAAATAGAGCAAATGATCGTGAATGAACGATAAAAAGTAATTCTCGAACCTCAACGAAATTGTCCTCTTGAGCATTTTCGAGATCTGTAGTATGCTCATTAAAAAGTTCGACTGGAATCCTAGAAACACTGCCATGGCCCTTGCCACGAACGAAGTCACGAAGTAACGCTCGCTCCCAATCATCCAGTGAACGAACGATTTCTTCTGTGAGAACTATAACCGGAGTCAACTCAACTCGTCACTCGACACATGCACTTTGTTCACATATGCGATTTGTCGCTTCTCATAATAATCTGTCAATTGAAATTCACAAGTGGAATGGTGCATTGATTGACGCCTGAGTTATGGAGCTTATCGATATGAGACAAAAGAATAAACTCACGGTATTTTTCGTAATTTGTGAATGAAGTTGTGAACAAAGTTAGCAGAATAAACGGCATCAACATGATATCATATCAGCTCTGTAATCTTTGATAAGAGTTAAAGGTTGAAGGCGAGTCAAAGTGAAGAAACGTTGGAACGTCTCATAAATCGTGCACTGAATCGTAAATCTTGCATATTGCTCTTAGCAAACGTCTTGTTCATCATGGAAGTTTTAAGTTATAAAGTAATGAATAGCTCGCTTCCGTCCTAATATACTTAACTATTATTCATAGGTGCGGTTAAAATGTCTCAATACCTCTTCGTTTATAGGTGATATGATAGCGAAATCATTGAATTGGTTTCCAACAATTGGTAGTAACGTTGTAGTATTCAGGGCTTGTATCCTCCCAACGGTTTAGCGCCTCATCGTCGTTGGGAGGTGTTCCTGGATGACAGACTGTGATGTACAGCGGAAGATTCATCCATCCGGCAGGATCTCCCAAGCAGAGAAGGAGTCCGGCGTTTCCATCAGGAAGTCTAAATAGGAGTAAACCAGTAATAGAATCTGGCACCGTCCTGGTATCTAGGTTACATGGTAGCAAATCTCCCTCTGATCCACAAGGGCTGCGACTGCGTGTGGTGGTGAAGACATGGCTTTGACCAAGCTTACTTCGCGATTACGGGGAACCACAATGGCTTTACCAGTAAATCCCCGAAAAATGGAGATTAAGCTGGGCCTGCACAACCAGTGAGGACGTGCCGTTCAAGTATCAAATATCAAATAAGTTTTAAGAACACTCTATTCAAACTATAAGAAAGACGTCTAGAGTTATTAATGCAGAATTTCTAAAGTGTTTTTATCAATGATCTTTTGAAGTCACTAGTGATTGTTAGATAGAACATATTGAAGTAAAAAGTAGGAAACCGTGCACAATCCGATACTTGTGGGTTTTAAAGCAAAATCTATAGTAAAAACAAAGTGCAAGAAAGGCAGTTGATTAATACAAGTGAAATTAATGAAGTGAAAGTGAAATGACGTCAATTAAGTGGAGTTGGATGGACGAAGTAGACGACATGGTTTATAAGTTGCCTATCACAATGAGTTCTGCGGTTGAAGGCGAACGTATAGAAATGAATTTGGCCACTTAATAACTTCACTGACCTAGTTTTCATGGCGTAATTGGAGACGCGTAACTCTAAATTCGTTTGCGTTTTGTCCCGGTACAATCATAAAGGGCACACGGATATTGTGGTGAAGACGAGTGCCGAGAATTTCTCGATTATTTAACCATCACAAATGTCGACGGGAACTGTTGGCGATGAATGGACGAGAAGAGCAGTGGGGTCAATTCCACCAGGGTGCAAGTATCCTCTGGGACAACCACCTATAAAACGGATGATTTCTGCTGAAAGAAATTGGATGACGCACCATACATGGTGAATTTCACGGAGTAAAATCAATAAATCGCATCATAGGCAACATTATCTTTATATCAGTGTTAAAAGTATTAAGACCCATCACATGTTCGTTCCATCTGCCAGCATATCATAGTTTTCAATAATGTTCGCTACGGTGGCGTTTTCTACCGCTCATTTTCGACCTAGTTCGAAGCATCGGATTCGTTTTCTCGTTTGCGTGATACGGAGCACACCATGTATCGCTGTCTCCAGTATGTCGTCACTGTCCTCTTCACAACATCCTCGATGCTCTTGTACGCTCCTTAACTATTTCTTTTGATCTTACTCAGCTCAGAAACCATTTACCACATTGATTTCTAGACATATACGCACAGCTGGAGATTTATAAATATTTGTTTTTTTCATTTCTTGAGATTTGATCAAAGACCAATCCCTCAACAATTTATCAAAATCAGTTAGTAATGGTAATGCAAAAGGCTCGCCACTAGGTTTACGAAGATTTTCGACAATTTCGCGGTCTTGATAATCTTCTTAAGAGGCTGAACCTCCGCTTTATATCTCAGTTCATGACCAGGATCACTTCCCGGCCGTCTTGCAAACCACTGGATGGTGGCGTCTTTTCTAAGAACATAAACATTTATAAAATGCAGCAACGTTCATTTGTGGATTTTAACCTCTATTTAAATCTATACTCTATGTACTAGGTAAAATCAGGTGTATATTGGTTAAGTGATTTTGAAAGTCATTGATAATAAAATTAGATGAGTACCAGATACTCAGTTTCAGTGTTTTTTTTAAGAAAGGTCTTACTTCATTCTTCATTGTTTAAGTTAAACCCTCTGTACTCGATATCTATTTTTACGCAACTCGCAACCTGATTTGATATGAAAAATTAAAGTTGTCTTCCAAACATTTTCACTCAATTAAAGACCTCGTTTTCATCCCATCAATTCCTTCGAACTATTCACTTGACATCATTGTTCTAAACAATTTCATTTAAATATCCCGCTGTTATCAACCTTCTGTGTATGTGTAGCGATGTGCTCAGAGGTGCTCTACGACGCACACGAGGTCTTTGATTCAAACCCGGTTCCCTTGGCAACCAAATCTCATCCTTCCCTCCGGGTTTCGCAAGATGGTATCAGAGATGTTTGAAGGAAAAAAAATACTGACTTGGCTCATCACTAACCTCTTGCAAGTCACTTTAAAGGACAAATATACATTCAATCACCTCTATGACACCAGGAAGAGAGTCGAATCCACGTTAAATCACTAACGACTGATCAAACCCCGAAGCTTTTGCAGCCTATTCTTTCGTAATTCCTTTAGTTCTTTTTTATTGGCCACATTCGCCAACTATGTAGTGCACCTGGTGGGACCTATTTAGCTATTATTTCGGCCATAGTTGTTAGCAAATATTTCATTTCTTCAGCACTCCGTCCCAATGTTATCAGGATAAAAAAAGGATAAAGCTCTCGGCGTTGATCAATCCCTGAGGGATGCGCCATGCATTCGATTTCATTAAGCATCGTTGGAGGTGATTGAATGCATATCTGGCCTTTACAATGACTCGCGGTGGCCTGCCGGTGTATCGAACCAGTGCTGTTATCCTCCCAGACAAGTCTGGTACCAATTTGCCGATCCTGGAGAAACGGAAGGCGAGGTGAGCCATGGGTGCAGGGATCAATTCCACGTGCGTATCGCAGTGGCACCTCCAACCACTGCGCCACACACGCCCCTTTCACAATGTTGACAGAAAACGAAATAATCCAGAGAGTAAATGTTGCAGTAAAAGTGTTCCAATGATCCAATGATATTCCCTTATCGATCCATAGCTGCTCTCTCGATGAAATGTTCTAGAAGTGTACTAGCATGACCTTGCTATTTAAAGAATTTTGTACCAACATAATGCACCAACGAGTGCTTAGCAGTCACTATTTGACTAATTTGATATCAATGTTTTATTTCAATAAGCAGACACGATACGATGTTACGATATAGATACGTTGCTATTATAGAATTTATTGGAATACAATAGCTGACGTTTCGGCGGTTTCGCCTTCTTCAGAGCCTGGAAAGGTTAAATTGAGAAGCGATCTACTCAGCCAAACACCTTAGCAGATAAAACTTAACAGAAAAATTTGTATTCGCATAAGAAACAGCTTCATTTAAACACCTACCATTTAATTCTTGTAAGTATCTAAGTTAATTGGCGGATAGCAGCCGCACAGAATGCTACATGGGCGAGGACTGTGTCTGTGTCAGATTACTGGATTAGCCTGAGGTATGGCGCCAGGTCACGCGTGATGACAAGACACTCCTCCTTACGGCTCATTTTTGATTCTTTGGAATTGATCAAAAACGCTTCAAGAGTTCTACGCGCTGATGATTTTGATTCCTGCGTGAGGATAGTAACTCCTACTTCGAAATCTTCTCGGTTATGTTCCTGCATCCTATCAAAGTATCATGGTCGCTAATCTTCCCCTGATCCGTAAGGGCGATAACTGCCTAGGGTGGTGATGACCTGAGGAAGACATTGACAAAGTTGGCCTCAGAAGTCTGGGAAACCACAATGGCACATCCAGCAAAACTCCAGCCTCAGTACCCCGCACACTAAGCGCTCAGCGTGTGACGTCGGACGGTGGGACGACCGGTGATAGTCGATCAAATCTCGGGTTTCACAGCAGGTCACTGGACAAGGGCAACACAAGCACGTCCATAACACGCTTTGAAGACTGCTTCTTGCTGTCCAGCTGCAACAACAAAACAGGTTCTTCAGATGCCGACCATTCTGCTTCTCTTGAGGCTGCTGATGGTTTGAAATTCCATGTGATCGTTCTGCAGGAGATGAAAAGCAGGAAGGCCGACATATATCAATTAGTTATCAATCGTGGAGGGAATCTTTCGTTACGAAATATGGAAGGAGTTAGCTTTTTCTTACATTCTTTTAGTTCCCATTTAGCCACCACATACAAAATCCTATACCATGCTTGATCATTCTTTTTCTCCAAATTGCGCCCTAGAAGGAAGCCAGTATCATGAACTGCTACTCTCCAAATTGGGCAACTGATGAAAATGGACTGGGCGCGTTTTAAAACCAAATGGACGAAGTAATCCACAATGAGAAGTCCTATATATTCGTCGTTGGAGACTTCAACGCCAGATTAGGAACCAATGAAAATGAACATACGATAGGGAAATCCGGAATAAGACTGCTGGGACATGCCGTCCAATACTTTTGTTCAGTGTACTCTACAAGCTGTTAACGAAGATCATCCTTTTGCGCATATTAAAGATCTTGGATAAGGCACAGCCAGTTGAGCAAACAAGATTTTGACAAGGATTCTGCTTCATGGACCACGTCGAAGCCGTGTTAAGAGTCAAAGCACTCTGTCGAGTGTGCATCCGCACCTTGCCCTTTATCGACTACGACAAAGCGTTTGACAGCGTCGAAGCGAAGCCAATCTTATCAGCGCTGATCGACTAAGGTGCACCCGTCCTGTATACGAGCAGTACCAGCTGCTTTTTATCTGAACTGCAGCAGAAGTTGACAAAAAGCAAAAACAAACAACAAAAAAGGAAGCTTTTTCATCGAACGCTCATTATAGCCATACAAAAAGGGCTTCGATAAGACGACACAATAACGTCAAAGATGTGCTGGCACAATAAAGCGGGCAATGAAGCTACTCGATTGGGACGTGCTGATGAAAAATTTCTATCAAACCTTCGTTTCGAGGATAACATCGTCATCTTGTCGAGGAGCACCAGTAAAGCAGAGACGATGCTCAGCGAGCTCAAAGAAGTGGGAAAAAAGGTTGGACTGCACATAAATATGCCGAAGACTTTGTTCATGAAGAACCCACGGTTCGAAGGTGAAAAAATCGAACTGAATGCTTCCATGACTACAGAAACCACCTCGAAGTGTACCTTCGGCGTTCAGTCAACATGAAGAACAACATGAAAGAGGAGCAGTTCAGAAGAATGAGATCAGCGTTGCTAATAGATCCACACTCAACACTTACCTTTTCGATTCAACAGCCTTCTCTTAAGCAGCAGTGTGGTTTGATACTTTAGCCACGTCAATAAGTTTGTTAAGCACCCATAGAGCACTTGAGTAATGTCTTCTAGAATTTAACCAGCACTCACAACGTCTAACAGGAATGCGCATTTCACGTCATCGAAACCTATACGATCTTTGTGATTCAAAAGAATACACATCAATAGCGAAACATAGACGGGTCGCTCATTTGGTAAGAAGAACAGGTGACAGGTGGATCAAAAGAATTGCGAATTGTGAATTGGACTTCAAGAGAATGCAAGTGTCCTCGTGGAAGACTGCAAACGATGGGCGGACGTGTTCGTTGGTAACGCCAATAATCTACACTCGCAGATGGGAACCATTTCAGGAATAAGGAATGGGCCTCGTGGACGTCACTATGTTCGAAGCAGATCACTACCATGGAGAACGATTGAGGGAGAGAGAAACAAATGACAGTTATGCTGGGGCCCACACAACCAATGGAGACGGACCATAAGTGTGCCCATGCAAGTACGTATCACTGGCAAGGAAGCAATTATAAAAAGCAGTTGTTTGCACGACTCCATTCCTATTTATTGAATGCCACGGTGATTTACTTGCTAATTGTTCAGACAAAAAAACAAAGATTGTTAGAGATGGATATTGCAGTAAAATTTTTTCCGTAAAAGCTTTTCGTTTTTGTTCAGGAAAAGCCCAAACCCTGTAATCCACGTGTGAACATACGGCTTTCTTGTTCAGGAGAAGCCTAAACCCTGCAAACCACGTATGAATATGTGGTTATCTCAGGATTCCAGAGAGAATCGACTCGACCAGCATTCGGTAATATTTGTGACGAGGATGAGGAATCGTCAAGCAGCAACCGAACCACAGGCAAAAAATCTAAGGACCTTCGTGGATGGTGGATGCGAGAAAGTGTGGTAGAACCGAAATCGGGTCACATAATGTATATAAAGCTAAAAGATAAAGATCTGCTGTTTCTATATGTTTCATCTACAAAGTATCGTTCCCCCTAACGTTCTTAAAGACAGCACTACGCGTTCTGGTCGGCTGTGTAAACTGACACTCCTCTGGACACAGATTTCAACGACTTGAGGTTAACAGAAGGGCTTTTCCATTCCTTTAGCAACTGTTAATTAAGCTGCTTGAAGGAATTTTTCTCTCCTTTCTATACGTTCCAAACATACCAATCTCATTCTAAACGCCTTAACAATTGTATATTGATCGTGTATAATTATCTCTTTCACAACCAGACTCCAAAGAAAGGGATAAGAACTTTCAGAGTCTATGAACCCCTTAGTAATTCGACATGTATTCTACTTTATGAAGCGTAGTGGAGGTCATCAGATGCATATTAGTCTTAAACAATGACTTGCAGGAGAACACTGATGAATTAAGTGAGTTTTCGCCGGAACAATTTGATACCAATTCGACGTCGTCGCAAGAATCGCATAGTTTTTCCAGGGGCATGATCGAACCAGCGACCACATGTGCACCGTACAGCACCTCTAACCACCGAGCTACAGTCGTTCAGCGTTGTTTCTTCTTATTCAACCTTGATAAGGAGTTGATCGAGGATGAGATTCCACTTGTCTTCTGTTGACATGATTCAAGCACAAATGTAATGTTAGATCGTTAGAGTTCATTAAGATTTGTGAACAGTGAAGTTAACCAAAACATATCGAAGATAGGATAGTCCTCAGATAATGAAGAAAGATCATACATCAATCACATACAAGTGCCTAGAACAGACGAAAAACAATAATCTCGAAGAAAATGCCGATCCGAAGAAGAACAGACGTGATCAATCATCGCTAGACTCAGGAATGAGCACATAAGCCGATGATCCATGTCGATGGTCTACAGCTGTTCGTTTTCTCGATGTGGTATTTTGCTTCTATATCTATTTATCTACCTTCGATTTCTCTCTATCTATTTACCTATCTTCTTATTTATCTATCTTCCACTTCTTCGATGTTTTGCTGCCGAGGTTAAATGACGATCGGCTTGAAAATTGTTATGCTTTAAATATTTTACGAGACCTTACTAAAGACCGACAGCACAGGGGCGGCACTATGACAGCTAAATAATTGTTGTGAAACTATTATTATGAACTAACTAATAGCTTATTATTTACTACCTACTCTTTCTAATGGAAAACTCTAACAGCTTAACTGGGTTCATTGCTGAATTGTGCTCCCCAGACCAATCCCGGTAACGGGTGATTGCTGATGGCAAAAAGATCGATAGAACTAGCTGAGAGACGAGTGAAAAGAAGAGCTCGTATGGTGCAGTGGTGAACGCGTTAGCACCCCGGGAAAGAGTGATAACGCGTTCGTTCCCCACCGCACACATCTGCGATCCGGTGTTTTGGAAATATCTCAGCATCATTGATATTATGTAGGAAATTATGGGAAGTAATATCTATCTGTACGGGTGGAATAGAAAATGTTTCAAAAACAAAACAGAAGAAAACGATTTTCGGAGGAAAAAATGCGAAAAAGCAACACTGACGTTATATTTGAGCATTTATCTCAAACGGCATGCATCACATATGACTCACAAGGTCCGCGAGAAAGTGAATGGTCCCGTGTGGAAAAGCTCATAATCTGGATGTTGCCGTGATTGTACTAATAGCTAACAACTATGAATGAATCGTTTATCAGTGATTAGTACGAGTTAGTTTTTGCACAGTAGGCGGGAAGTACAATACTTGCAACTGTCTCTTTCTATGGGCCAATCATTTCATGATTTTTCTCACTTTTTTAGTCCTAATAATTATTTTCTTCTTGCAAGACGTTCTTCAATCTTATCTTGAACATATCACATCACATGTATTGATAGTATTTGTCTATTATGACTAACCATCTTAACTATATAGTAGAAAGAGTTCAAAAAAAATCGATGAAGGGAAAATGAAGTGGTAAGAGGATTTCGTCTCATTCTCTTTAACAGTGACTTTATAATATCAGTTGCAGTTGATAGCTGGATACTTGGACGACCCGTCCTCACTAGTTGTGTGGAGCATAATCTCCATTTCTCGGAGCCTTGCTGGTCTAGCTAATGTGTTTCCCAGGAGTCCCGAGGTCAGCCTAGCATAAGTCTGCCCAGGTCGTCACCACTACAAGAGGTCGCAGCCCTTGTGGATCAGACCAGTTACTTGGACTTTGGTTCCAGTTGACATACTTGTTAATCTCTACTAGTTTTCTGGTGGTGACCATCAGAGGTGCGTAGGAATGGAATTATTTTTAATCATGTTTTATTTTCCCATCATCATCTTACCAGTGAGTAATCACTTCTGTCACATTACCATCGTAGTGCTTTTCTACTCTGACTTTTGAACCAGATGTTCAGAAACAAAACTGGTTAAAATAACTGGTTTACCATCATGTATTCGTTTTAGGTAGCTATTCTTTAGAGCTTTTAGAGCTTTATGAACATACGACACACAATGCCTACTTCTATTCATCAAGTACTCTTCTAGCAAAATCTCCCTACCCCTGTACTTTCCTGAAATGCTCGGAAATCAATACAGATTGAAGAGGTTTCATGATATATTCGCGGACGATTCCAAGCCTAAGCTTTTCCGTCAGTTGCATAGCAATCAATACTCTCGTCAGTTTGTGTACTATACATGTTTTAGGGGCTACAGAAACTACTGAGAAATGGCCGTTAAGACGAATTCCGACGTTTATCAATCAGGTTACTTTACACTTTGTTACCCTTTGGTTAGATTTCTGTTTATTTATGGTTTATATTTTGTCGCTTATCGCATTAGAGCAGTCATATGTGGTGTGCGTTGTGGATAGTGCTATTTTAACTCGTAATCCTGAACCTTCACCTTATTGAATCCCACTACTGGCTCTTTATTTTCTTGGTAAGCAGCAAATATCACATTCTTACTTTGCTATTTTCTAACAGTAACTGGCATTTCGGCGGATTTCGCCCTCTTCAGAGCTTGGAGGGGCCAAATTAAGTGCAGATCTAGCAAGCCAACTTTCTCCATAACTTGAGTAGAAAAATGTTGAGTCGGTGAAACCTCACAGCCTTTACGACATTATGTACTGCTATCATTATATTTGCAAAACTCCGGGCCGCAGGTGTCTGCAGTGGGGAACGCGTACGTTGGCATCGTTGTGGTTGTACTTCGCACAATACCCTGCCGTGAAAATTGTAGTAGGCAGAAAATATTAAGTAAACATTGTTCGAAATCTTATGTCTCATTGATCTGTTTAAACTTAAAAAGAGGATTTCAGCTTAAGTAAAGCTTTCGAGTCTAGCATTCAGGCGTGATCTTTGGTTTTTTATGAAAGAGGGACTATTGAAATGAATGGCTACAGGTCTGTATTCGTAAATTTGGTGTATTCACTTCCAGAAAGGCTTCCTTCAGATGAGAATACCGCATTCATTCAGGATGACGACAACAAAAATGCTCCAAAGGTCGGAATTTTGAGCGGTTTATGGATTTCTTCCGTAACATTGAATGAGCTGACTGAATAGTTCATGACGGACACGCTCGTTCTTCATCTCATCTTGTCTTTGTATTTTTCTAATTGTTTCATGCATTCCATAAAAATTTCAGGATGTGGGAAACCTAGTCTATTTCATCATTATGCTTCATGGAGTCGGAACGCTTATGCCATGGAACATGTTCATAACGATAGCGCCTGATGTAAGTTTTGCCCACTTATTCTGGAGTTTTCCAAGGGTCATCATGGAGTTCCCGCAAGACGTTCCTGTTGGCCTCAGAAGTAACTTCATTACCCCTGTTGAACCCATCGTTCTCTTGGAATTTGTGGATCTGTTCATATCATTTCTTCCACTTCAGCAGTTGCCATGGGGTCATATTCGAGGTGGTTTGATTTGCTATATTCCTCTTTAGTTTAACCGGTTTTCGTCTAAACCCAAATATATGGATTTTCGGTATTTCTGGATGCTAGTTATCATCGTTTATTAATTGTAGTACTACACTAACTACAAGATGAAGACTTTCGACGAGAACGGAACTGCTCATTCTACTGTATACTCGGCTAACTTCCTTAGTTACCTCGCTATTGCCTCACAAATTCCTAACTTATTGCTTAACTTCATTAATATCTTCGTTACTGTGAAGTAAGTCCACTTTTCAACCATTTTGCCGCTTTCTTTAGAAGATTGCTAACTATCCATTACAAATAGATGGTACACTTCACGTTTGCATATATTTTAAGGAATCTACTTATTTGTTGTTAGTAAAGAAAAGGAAGTACCTAGCTGATAAAGTAAAGGACAGGTTTTCGTGGAGTGAAATCTTCTGGAATTCTTCTGGAGAGAAAGAACCCATCGTGCTAACTGTTTCCATTTACAGAGGCGATCTGACGAAACGAATATCATATTCGTTGCTGATTGTTGGCTCAATGATTATATTCACAATGAGTTTTGTGTATGTGGATACGTGGTCATGTAAGATATCGGGAATTTTTTTTTTGTTGTTATTATCCAGGAAATATTTAACCCTAAGTATCAATATTCATGGATTTCTGTTTTCAACTTGAAAATTCGGAAATCACCTAGTTGTATGTACGTGATAAGATTGTAGTTCGCACCTCAGAAGTCAATTTTTTCAGGGATGAGTGGTTTCTTTGTTATAACCCTTGCATCGATCGTAATCCTAAATGGAGCGAACGGTGTTTACCAAAATAGGTAGTTTAGGGCTGTTTGTTCGGACAAGAGATAATCAACAAACTGCTTTGTTTTTAGCATTTTCGGGCTAGCCTCGGATTTTCCGTTCAAATTCACGAATGCCATCATTATTGGGAACAATCTTTGCGGAACCTTTGTGACTGTTATAAGCATCATCACCACTATCAGTGAGTTCTGTATTCATTCTTCACTTGATTGCTTCAATATCCAGATCCACACATGTTTCCAGTTTCTAACAACACAGCAAACGCTGCATTTGCCTATTTTGGTACCTCCTTATTCACAATTTTTGTTTGTTTCGTGTCGTTCTTCCTTCTGAAGAAGCAGGTAGTTCTTTTATGAAAGTTTTGCCAATCGCCAACCATTCAGATCCTTATTTGTTATGCGTTCAGCCGTTCTATCAACACTACTCAAAACGTGGTATGGCTGCGCAGCAATCGGATGGAGATGATTTAACACCTAGGGCCACAAGTCGTGACTATATCGATGCTCTCAAACAGGTTTAATAAATGTTAATCAAATACACGGCGCGTGTAGTGCAGTGGTCGAAGACACCGTCCAATACACATGTAATCGATCCCGTCCCCAAGGCCTCTATCCCTCCGAAGTTGGCAAATTGGCACCAGCCTTGTCTGAGAGGATAGCATCACAGGCTCGATACAATCTTTAGGCCACTGCGAGTACGTGCATTCTTTCACCTTCAACGATGCTTAGTGAAGTTGAATGTATGGCGCATCCCTCAGGGATTGATCAATGCCGAGAGCGTTATCCTTTTTAATTAAATACCTGGCAGTCTAGTGCAATATTTTAGGGCTGGCCTCAAATGATGAACGTATATTTGGTGTTTTTTGTAAGTCTTACCATTTTTCCTGGAATTATGGTAGATATACGCGATGAACTGGTTGGACAGAAGTATTCGTTTGTAATACCAGGTGATTGGGATTAATTAACGTTTAAATTTTACTCGTTATTACAATTTCGGCATTGAGATCTTTATTTCCCTAACTCCTTATAGTTTTGATTGTGTCTCATTAGTTCAGTGAACTTCAGAAAAGTTTTTCGTTCCAATCACGTGCTTCCTACTCTTCAACGTCTTTGCTTTCGTTGGCTCGTTGTTGGCTGGACGCTTCCAATATGTAAGCCTCCAAATGATAAAATTTACCATCAGCAGACTCAGATGCTACTTTAGCCGGGTCCCGTACATCTCTGGAAGGTTGTTTATACACGGCTGGTCTTCATTCCCTTCTTTGCTTTCTGTAATTATCGCCCGCTTACCAGGTGAATCGCTCTTTCGCCTTCTATTTTTGTTTTTCATCATTATGTCGATTCTTTCAACTTGTTCAGGAAATTGCCTGTTTTTTTCACGAATACTTGGTTATATGTATTCATGGCAATCATCATGAGCATCTCTAGTGGGTACCTTAGTGGACTAGCTATGATGTACGCACCAAGGTGAGAGGCCCCCTATTAATAAAATAAAGCAAGTAAGGCGAAAGTCTAGTCAGACTGAATACTATTAAATCATCCACCGAATCGAGTTTTACGTCGATGTTGGACCGTTTGCAGAGTTGTGGAACCATCTAAAAGCCGTATCGCTAGTATGATGGCTGGATTCTTCCTCATCTTCGGTAATGTTTCGTTTAATAAAATAAACACATACTTTAGTAGAATGTGATCCGAAGAAAGTGTACATATCAAAGCGCATCATTTAGGTATCGTATGCGGTCTGGCATCTACTATTCTTGTATCCGCTTTAATCGAAAACTGATATTACTTGCTTCACCATCGTCTTACTAATTCCTTTGTCTTAACAATTCCTACGTTGCTACGATTACTTTTGACTTTGACTTTCACATGACTTCTGATATGGTCGTTCAGTAAGGATTATTCTTAACAGTTGTTAGTATAACTCTGGGCATCCTGTTGATTTAGGCGGTAGCTTACCACAAAGTCTCAATCTTGTCCCAGTTAACGTTTCTCTTTCATACACCTCATCGGCCATTTCTCACTTACACAGTATTTTCAGCTCACACACATAGTTCTTTCTCTATAAAACAAAAGACTGCTTTACTCTACACGATTTGAACACTTAATTTCACCACTCAACACTTGACGAAACTTCTCTTTACTATCTCACTAACAAGCTTTTCTTTACATTTACCTCCAAACAACACTTTCTTGACTAAGGCCTTCTGTTCAGTATTAATGGATGCAGTTGTTTTCTGCTAAACCTCATTAAGCACTTTCCGTCTTTTGTATTCCACGCTACATTTTGCACCAAGTTGTATCTTTTCTATTAAGAAATACTAGGGAATCATTGGACAGTATGTGACTGACTATAAACGTCCATACTTTCTTATACTTTTTCCTAACCATCACGAATTGTAACCTATTTTTTAAAAGATTAGAAAAACGGATAATTCAATATTCCTCCATGTGAATATTTGTACAACTCTAACAATACACATAATTCTGACATAAATCAATCTTCATATATGTGGATGGAAAAACCAATTAATTAATTTACCAATAACTTAGGAAAATGAAGCATATCACATGGGGAAAAGATCTAGAAGTAATTACAAAGATGAGATTTTACAGAAGTCGTCAACTCACTGGCTGTTGGCAAACGGTGGAAAAGTAATAATGAATAAACGTAATAAACTCAAACGTTCACAGCCATTATGCCTAGATTCAAATATTCAAAGACGTCACTCCGGCAAACTATACTTGGTGATATAATGGCTCACATGACAGATAAGCACAAAGTCTACACATCTTGGGGGAAGTAAAGAAACACACCGTCTACATATTTGCCGAGAGAGAATGGAACGATGGAAAACTTGACGTTAAATTAGCATACTCGAGATAGCAGACGCATCCAAACCACATGCATTCTTTTTTCATTACCGAACAAACGAAAACCAAAGTGCAACGAAACTTCAAATCATCTCACGAACGCAAAAACAGTTACACACTATTATGTAGATACGCGAACCCGTAGAGTACGGGAGATGTACTTAACAGTTGCAATCTTTCTTCTCTTGACCAGCATTCGCTGCTGCTCTGGGCAAAATCTGCTTCGGTTGGACACCGGTATCCGCTGCATTCAAATCGATACTGCAAAAAAGGAAGAGACTAGTAGAGCATAAAGGAAATTATGCAAACCTAGAACCACCTGAGAACAAAAATGAAATGTTCACAACAGGAAAACACAGCTATACTCTAAAGTGTAAAATAGCGCAAGTCAGGGGTAGAAAATAATTACCTCCCATCCTTCACGTTTTGGTAAATTTTCCTCGCTGTTTCTAAGAAAGCGTCTTCAACGTTATCACCGCTGCAAGTTGAAATACATTTTACACAATGAAAACTCCCGTACAAAAATGAAAGACAGGTAGAGGCATAATCTTTGGAGGCTCTTTGGAGTAGAGGCAACGTATAATCTTTGAAGGAAAAAATCACTTCAAACGAAGGGGAAGGATTTAACACACCATACACTTGATTAGGAGATAAGAATGAACTTACGTTTTCGCTGAACACTCAAGGAAGGTCAGACCATTTTCTTCTGCGAAGGCTTTCGCCTCTTCATAAGGCACATCCCTCTGTCCATCTAGATCCGACTTATTACCGATTAAAAATATGGCCTGGAACAAAGAACACTTGAAAACGAACAGCTCGAAGAAAGCATCGGATAAAAACATTTAAGGGACAACCACAAGATACTTGCATGGTGCTGAGATACTTGCAAAACTGACCGCTAATATCTGCAGTGGGGAACGAACGCGATACTGCCTTTTCAAAGGACTAACGCGTTCACCACCACACCATGTGTGCGCCTCGTTTCGCCTTTCTCTCAGCTATTTTCTATCTACCAGTGGCATTTAAGGGGCACATTGCACGCGAATACTCTTGAAAGTGAACAAACTGTGTTAGGATTGGTCAAATTTCTCGCATCTGTAAGCCAGCTACTCAGATGATTATACGTCGAGCGCCTTGTGATGTCGTAAACCATTAAAGCTCCTGCAGCACCGCGGTAATATGAACGAGTTACAGCACGAAACCTGAATTTTCAGAGAACTGCCATATAGGGAAGCTTTTCTTTTGTAAATCTCCGGTAGCAACATTATTACTGGTACCGAAAAAACAAATCATGCGTCACTATACAGGAAACAAAACTACATCAATTATTCAAAGGATATAAGACACGAAACATAAATATCTAACGCTTTGCTACATTTATTCCCAGGTATTGACAAAAATACTACACACATACTTGGATACTTAGATGGCCCGTCCTCAACGGTTGTGCAGGCCCCAGCATAATTTACACTTTTTTGGAGTTTTGTTGGTTTAGCCAGCCCAAAGATCAGTCTGGCCAGTCTGCCCCAGATCGACACTACCACAGTTGTCGTAGCCTTTGTGGAACGGAGGAGGAATTGCCACCACGCGACTAGTTTTATAACAAGACGGTGGTAGATCATGGTATTGGTATACTCCTAAGTAGGTTTCCTGATAGAAGCGCCCAACTCCTCACTTGACAGACTCTGCCAGGGAGATGAATCCGCCACTGTACATCGCAATCTGACACCCAGGAACATCTCCCAACCCCGATGAGACGGTAAAGAGTTGGGAGGAAGCAATTCTATAGAACTCATAAGATGGCCCGTCCTCAACGGTTGTGCAGGCCCCAGCATAATTTACACTTTTTTGGAGTTTTGTTGGTTTAGCCAGCCCAAAGATCAGTCTGGCCAGTCTGCCCCAGATCGACACTACCACAGTTGTCGTAGCCTTTGTGGAACGGAGGAGGAATTGCCACCACGCGACTAGTTTTATAACAAGACGGTGGTAGATCATGGTATTGGTATACTCCTAAGTAGGTTTCCTGATAGAAGCGCCCAACTCCTCACTTGACAGACTCTGCCAGGGAGATGAATCCGCCACTGTACATCGCAATCTGACACCCAGGAACATCTCCCAACCCCGATGAGACGGTAAAGAGTTCGGAGGAAGCAATTCTATAGAACTCATAAATGTTGAGACAAGATCACCTGCATCACCTGTAGTCCCGTTGATCGTCGAGTGACTCGAGCGGGCGCCAGTAAAAGCTCCATGAATCCGCCACTGTACATCGCAATCTGACACCCAGGAACATCTCCCAACCCCGATGAGACGGTAAAGAGTTGGGAGGAAGCAATTCTATAGAACTCATAAATGTTGAGACAAGATAGAAAAAAAAAACTCAAAGGGTACACAATGACTAGACTAACAAAACTCCAAAAAATAGAGAATATACCTCAGCATAAACTCCTATTTTTCGGAGTTTTGTTAATCTAGTCATTGTGTTCCTTTTGAGTTCCGATTTCAGCCTGGCTAAGGTCTGCCTCAGGTCGTAACCACCACAGGCTTCCCTTTGCTGATCAGGGGGAGATTTGCCACCATGCTATTTTGATACCAGAACAGTGATGGACCCCGGTATTAGTTTACTCCTAGCTGGACGTCCTGATGGAAACGGTGGACTCCTTCTTAGCTGGGAGACCCTGCTGAGGGAACGAATCTTTCGCTGTACATCACAGTCCGACACCCAGGAAAACCACGATGAGGCGGCAAACCGTTGGGAGGGGACAAAGGTATACAAAACATGATAGGAACAAGAAGTGAACCACTTATTCTGACGTAGCAAGTTATAAAAGTCAAAGTTAACGACACTAGATGGAGGACCTGAATGTTTCCGTTGAATCGTGTTCTGGATTTCACCATTGCAAGTGGTCATAAAAGTCTCCTATTTTAACACCAAATACTTCCGAAAGAACAGCGTACCATATTTGAAAAAATAACCAGTAAACTTCCCGAATAAACAGAGAAACTAGTTTCAAAGTGCATTCCGGAATATAAACTGCAGGTGATTTACGGCCTAGAAACTTTAAGGCAACCACATCAACAGCTAGTGTTATCCAGTAGTCATAACTAACCTGATACAACAAGCTGATTGGAACAGAAATAAAAGCACACTATCTGTATGTACAACATGTAAACTAACCTCTCTTGTCCGGCAGTGTCCCAGATTTGCAGTTTGATCTTCTGTCCACTGACCTCGATGATACGAGTGCCGAACTCGACACCAATCGTATGTGGGCAGTCAGCCATAACTAAAGCTAGCACAAATAGCAATATCAACTCATGATTAGATTCTCCTTATCACATCCTACACCTGAGCAGCAACCCAACTCTATTGCTGAAATTATCCTATAAAACTTGAAGAATGGAGACTAAGGTTCCTCTATGACAAGATACTTTGCCATTTCAAATGAATTTCAACCGAGAGTGCCTGAAGCCGATCGAAATACGTCGGATTAGAGTGCTCATTGTGTAAACAGGACTAATAATTCATACAAAAATAGGTCCGCAAACAAGAAGCCTGGAAGGGGCCCACATTTCTTCTCGGTGAACTGGTGCAGTAGACATGATTTGCCGACACCCATATCTCCAATGATGATATACTTGAAAATGTAGGAGTAGTTGTACGGAGCTCCCGACATCCTCCACAAAACCTCTTACCTAAACAAACGTCACTGCCCTTGAGCATGATCACGGAAGAAATACAGAAATCGATTCACGAAGAAAACAACGATTTCTAAGCCTCTTCACTTTGCTGGAATGAGGAACAAAGCATGAAGGAAAGGAAAAAGAAAAGAAGGAATGAGCAAGTGGCTGACTCACTAAACAAGTAAAAATCTCAATGAATGAGTAAAGACTTCCAATAAAAACACTGGAATGTAAACGATGGGTTTATTTATATGATCTTATAAACTGATCTTTAGCTGATGCGAGGTTGGTATAGGTTCTTCGCTGTCGTTGTCATTGGTGTTGGTGTTGTTGGTCGATGGCTGACGTTTCGGCAATTTCGTCTTCCTCAGAGCCGTGACGTTACGAGTGGGACGAAGACCTATACCAACCTCGCATCAGCTAAAGAAGATCAGTTTATAAGATCATATAAATGAATATATCAACTATTTACGCCGAGATTTATAGAAAGTCAGTCTTTTGAGTTATTAAGAGATGTAAACGATGCGTTGATCGATAGTCTGACTCCACTCGTTCAACGAGAAATTTCGCAATCTCGAGAAATGGATAAGTGAACTATCGTCTCCTCCCAATACGGATGAAAGGACTTTACTAACACACATGAATATCTTCTCGATAACGACAAACAGACATATAGTCACTATGAAAAGTGACATATGAGTCGTGGATAGTGCAGAACTTTGCAGTATTTGGTAGAACTCTCGAGACCCAGTACTGCACCTAAAGAAGGCGCTACTAATAAGGGTTACAAGCAGATCTGAACAGTATACTACAAAGTTATGAGTAAATGAGACCAATACCGAAATGAAAAGACGTTTACCCCAAATGATCGATGATTGTCGGAGCTGCAAAATCAATTGAGAACTGTGGATGCGTCATGCACTATAGCGCCAACAGACACTGATTGACGCATTTCGTGGACCCGTTTGAATTTACTTTGCTAAATTTTTTTAATTTCCGACGATCAAAATGGATTCTGTAACGTCATTTTGTTAAGAACTTTTATCAAAGACATTTAGGGCGTCTCCACCGCTTTCAGTAAGATTGTCTACGCATTGATTTCACTTCACATCGGACTATGCTTGATACTAGAACGGCCCGTCGTTGGTTTTGCGGGCCCCTACATAATGACCATTTTTCGGAAATTTGATGACTAAGGCATTGTGGTTTCCTGGAATTCCAAGGACCGCCTGGCCACAGTCTGCTCCAGGTCGTCACCACGACAGGCAGTCGCAGTCCTTGTGGATCAGGGAGATTTGCCACCAAGCGACTTTGATGCCAGGAGGGTGGTGGATCCTGGTATTGGTTCATTCTTGACTAGGCTTCCTGATGGAAACGGTGGTCTCCTCAGTTTGGGGACCCTGCTGGGGGACGAATCATCTTGCTGTACATCGTAGTCCGACTCCCAGGAGCACCTCCCAGCCACGATGAGAAAGTAAACTGATGGGAGATAGGAGATCTGTAATATCAGAACAAATGCTTGTTATGTTGTCATTTGGGTTTTCGTTGTTTGTAAATCCTTGGTTGTTTTATTTTCCACCCTTAGAGAATTCATTAGATAAGCTATCGTTAAAGTTTAGTTTTGATAAAGTTTGGGAAGCTCTATGACGATTGTGAGATCTGTACTGCTACGAAAGATGAAAAATGTATTTAAACTTAGATGTCATCATGTTTTTGTTTAGTTTTTCTTCATTCTGTTTCGTGCAATTCTTATTTTATTGGGTTTTCTATAGGGGTTGTTCTCTCATTTGAAGTACCAATCTCCTTGAATGGAGATTGTGTGAAGTTTCCACTCTTTTGATATCTACAAGTGATTGTGAGCCTTAATAACTTATGTGATCTTACAAGTTACATATGTTAGGTTGTTATGCTGGGCCGATTTTCAAGCCATGCTTTGCGACGATCCCTGGTGACCACTGAGTCTCGGTTGAAGGATCTCCGTGTAAGTTGTGGTTTCTTTTCATCTAGATGACCCTTTTTTCTTCTAACTACCCTAACTTGAGCTATTTATCATTCTCGTTTTGTTTCAGAGTATTACTCGTGTACCTCTATGCACTCCATTAGAGGGTGAATTTGCTGTAAAGTCTCAGAATGAACCGCGTTATGTGCCGTTCGATTCGAAGCTAACGACGTTAGAATCAAATATACGGGTCGCATCCGAACCTCATTATGGAGATTACTGCACAATTGGAGGTAGAATAAATTTGTTTAGATTTTCGAAGCTCTTACATTTTCTCAAATAGTTTGTTCTCCTCTACTAGTCTTCGTAAATCAAGCGCTTCAATCTATAGGAGGTTTGGGGTTTGTCTTGTTTTTCTCGTACACTTCTTTCGCATTTTTTAAGCTCACTTTTTCTACGGCGGCTTTTGTAGGACCTCTCTAAAGATCAGGTGACCATTTCTACTTGATTTTATTTGTTCTTTCCTATCTGTGCCAATCTAAACATCATCTATCATTTTATCTATAATCTCAATCCACGGATCTCCGTCATGTCAGATTTGAATCTTTTTAGTCACAAGGATATGTGGACGTCTCAAGGTGACTTAATATGCACTTACCTTGAGATACTGCTGGATTAAATGGATGTCATCTTCATCTTTTTGGGCTTTGTTGTAAGATTAATAAACATGATATCATAGTCATACATGTCTGCCTTGCAAACGTGTGAATTACATCCAACGCTTCGATGTTTTCAAAATTTTGCAGTTAAACGTTGGGAAACCTTTGGTAGGATTTTAAGGTTACTTCCAAAATTTTAGTTTGACGTCTATTTGGTAAGGCATTGGTTTTTTTCCCTGTAGCAGTGTAAATTGACATAATGAGGGAAATGAGGTAAATTTCACTTCTTCGTAGTGGAGTGGTGATTTTATTGATACTCCTAGAGTCATTTAATTATTGAAGGGATCATAAATAAATACATAATTGATAAAGCTCTCGGCTTGAATCTATTCCTGAGGGATGCGCCATGCATCCGACTTCATTAAGCATCGATAGAGGGGATCGAATGTATATTTGACCTTTACAATGACTCGTGGTGGCCTGCCAATGTATCGAGCCAGTGCTGCTATCCTTCCAGACAAGTCTGGTACCAAATCGACCTCGGATGGGTGGAAAGCTTGGTGAGGCATGGGCGCGGGGATCGATTCCACGTCTGTATTGCAGTGCCCCTCCGATCACTGCGCTGTACGGGCCTCAAGAGGAGTTATAAATGTTATAATTGTAATTCAATTTTCTAAAAAATAAAGAATATTCTATTAGGCGCACATTTTTGCGGCAGGTGAATTGTTTTGCTTTCTAGTGGCGATTGAGAGCGGTAGCCGTTATGAAGCTGGATATCCACTGGGTACATCGCATATCGTGGAGAAGTTAGCCTTCGGGGTGTGTGTTTATTTATACATGTAAACGTCGGTCTAGTGCTTTTTAAGTCGGTTTTTGTGGCATTTTGTTTCATTTGTTGTTTCGACAAGTGCCACAACGTGTTTTAGTCCAGCTCTCGTCATTCGTCCAGAGATGAAATCTATGCCGTACTTCAACAAAATGGAGGCTTAATTGACTGTCAGAGTACTAGAGTGAATTCATCCATTTACTCATTATTTTTTGTTTATTCTTATCCTTTTATCACTTGAGGATACATTTATCTACGCGGCAAGTTGTCATGTTTCTGGAATGGATGCTATCATTGAAATTATTGCGAATGCCGTTTGGAGGCCTCAGAATACACCTGATGAGGTATGATATCATCCTTTGTTGCTTTTTTTACTTAACGAATTTTTTCATAAATAGAGAACTGTGCATTTAGTTGAAAGAAGCTAAAATGATTGTGCAGTATGAAATCGAAGATATGCCGAAGAAGATCGAGAGCGTTGAGCCGTTGGTGACTGATTGGTTGCACAAGGTTACTCTTTTGATAAGTTATCTCAAGCTTTCTTTTTTATATAATGACTCTTAGAATTTCTTCCCAGTTGTTTAGCTTTGAAAGGGTTGAAAGCCAAGTATTACTTTAAGTGATAACTGTCAATCTAATGGTATGACTCTGAATACGTATTCATCTAAACGATGTTTCCTTCGTCGAAGAAATGCCTTTTCTGTCTCCTTGTTTTCGAACTCAGCAGATTAATGAACAATGCGTCGTATTTGAAGTGTAAAAGTTTTCTAGAAACATCTCGAGCCATTGTTTTATTTTGCGGCAGAATGAAATTGGGAACGAAGCTGGTCTGCCATGCTATGGCGGTGCTTTGGCCTCTGTGTTTCTTAAGGCTATTGTGACACCGTTTGTGTTTCTATTGTTAAAGCCTAGAAGTTTTCGGCGTTGATCAATCCCTGAGAAATCCACTCTGCATTTGACTTCATTAAGGCTCGTTGGAGATCAATGGATGTATATCTGACCTGTACTGTTGCTTGAGTAGGCCTATCGACATATTAAATTTTTCGCTGTTCTCTCAAACGAGTTTGATTCTAGTTTGCCGAACCCGGAAATGCGGAGGACTTGATGAGCCCAAGATGCGGGTTCGAATCAATGACCACGTTTGCATTACAGCGTACCTCTGACCACTGCATTACACGCGCCCTTATCTTTAAAATGATGTAATAGGGTTATAAGGCAGTCTAGTTTCTCAAAATGGGACAATCCAAATCAAGCGCCTAGGAGTTGTGAACAACTTCTAATGTCCTTTTCAGGCTGCTTTTCGTGATAATACGCTCGGCTTTTCGAAGTTCACAACGGAAACTGCTCTCCCTAAGATTACAGAGAAGCACGTTAACTCATATATGCATCAATATCATGCTGCAGAACGTCTTGTAGTTGCTGGTGAGTGGTTAATTTCTTTAATATCGCTGTTCATGTGACATGTTCTTGTTTCCTATACTCATATACTATGTCTGACTAGAGCACTTTCCCCTATTCATATTCAGTACGTTTTGTTGTAGGAGTAGGTGTTGATCACGCTGATTTGGTAGCAGCTGTCGAGCGACATTTTCGGTCGGGATCATCAACGTGGGAAAAGAATCCCGACATTCTTCTCCCAAAACTGCCACCAGTTGACCGCTCGATTGCTCAATATAGTGGCGGAGAAGTTAAGGCATGTCTAAATTAGCTCAACAATTCTACAATGCTTCTGTACTAATAATAATTTCGGTCATGGATTTCCGAAATACATTTCCGTCCTTTTTTTTTATCGGATAAGGTTTTGTTAGTACAATATTGATAGCATTTCTGACTTTCCGATTTTTTGTTCTCAAATTTTGCACCGCTAGCGTTTTCCATGGGTCTTCATGCAAGAGCTACTGGTCGCGATGCTGCGTAGTACGTCCTCAGGTAGCCGGTGGAAAGTTTTTCGTTGACCAAAAGCTATTTGCGACTGCATTCGTCCCGAGACGCTCGTGCATTCAAAAGAAAAGTTGCCTTAATCCAGTCTAGCGTATAGCACGTTTTGTATACCTGACCACATTTATCTATATTATGGTGTCCTCTTGTATATTGTTCGATTGTTCTATTCTTGTTATCCATGTTAGGATACGTTAATCTTCAACTGAGCAGTTCGGGGTGATTATTGTCAACGTTGACTTTGTATATTGTTCGATTGTTCTATTCTTGTTATCCATGTTAGGATATGTTAATCTTCAACTGAGCAGTTCGGGGTGATTATTGTTGAGTTGACTGTACATATATATCAGTAAAGATCTTTAGGTGGATAAAGATCTTTCAACGTTAGCTGTTGGCACCCCATATCCAAATCTGGCCCATGTTGCACTAGGATTTGAGGGAGTTAGCTACAGGTAATTTTCTGTATACCTATTTTTTATACACTTTCTTGTCAGATGTTTCAGAAGGATCCTAAGGTCTTTTATTTGGAATCGAGCTACGGCTTTTAGTAATGCTTAATATTCCGTGTCTCTTTGCAGAGATTCGGACTTTGTTGCGTTTTGCGTGCTCCATATGCTACTGGGAGGTGGAGGTTCATTTTCTGCAGGTGGCCCAGGAAAGGGAATGTATACGCGGTTATACACCGATGTCATGAACAGGTATTAGTTAATTAAAAAAGGAAAAGAAAACGAATGTAGGCGATGCGTCTAGACTGGGGTGATTCATTAACCAAACGGAAAGCCACATTTGTGGGAACAGCTAGGATCATACTCGGCAAATTTCCTCACTTAGAGGCAAACTAACTCATCGACAGTTAGCTATATAGGTTGTATTATTTTGATATTTGGATTTACTTCTAGCTGAATTGTCAAGGTAGGTCCTACATCGAACTTGAGAAATGCATCAAATCGTCCTGGTGTTAGATTATCTGAATGGTAAAAAATACCCTATGTTGTATATATCGAACCACAAAGGTTAGCATAAAGATATTCGTGGACCATCTTGTAGATATTAAGAAGGATTTGTATAAGTAAAATTGTTTCTTTAGGTGCCATTGGATCTACGGTGCGACTGCCTATAATCATTCATATGCTGATACTGGTCTTTTCTGTGTTCATGCCAGCAGTGATCCTGAACAAGTACGAACATCGTTTTTCGTGGTATATTTCAAAACTTTTAGTAACCTTCAAAAATGCTGAAAAATGCATTTTAGATTAACGACGTCCTAATAATTATTTTGGAGCAGTTCTTCAAATTGTCAAAAGGTGTTGAAAAAGAGGAATTGGAGCGGTTAGTTAGTTTTGCAGATAATTAAGTGGTTGTCTTTTATGTTTGTTCTTTAGACTTAAGGAGCACTTCTTAAAGTTTTTTAGAGCAAAAATCCAGTTGAAATCCCAGTTAATGATGAACCTCGAGGTTCGACCGGTGATGTTCGAAGATCTTGCTCGCCAGATAATTGGACATGGATATCGGCGGAAACCGGAGGAATATGTGGAGGAAATTAGTGAGATTTATTTCATACTAGTTGAAACCAGGTTTTCAGAAAGGGAGGGTGCGAAACTACTTTATTTACCATACTGTTGAGATCTCTGGATTTCTTTTTTTTTTGCGTTTTCTCAACATCACGACAGCTACATGTCGAGAAATTTTTCATTAGCAAAGCAGTTCCTAGAGTCTTCAGAATAGAATTTACGTACTTCGTAAGCCTGTAATTCCATTTTTTTTTTCGACTGAACATGTTTTTTTCAGTTGGCAAAGATGTGCGAGTTATAATTTTTATTTCTTAGACGTGCGAATTCAAAGTTGTTGACTATTAACCCGTTTCGTTTCCTCATAAGTCTATTTATTTTATCGTCTTCTAATTGTAACTAGTATAAGTACAGTTCCCTAGTTCTTTCTTAATTTCAGATAAAGTGACTGCAGAAGATATTGTCAGAATTGGAGAACGCATGCTGTCTGGTCGACCTTCAATGGTTGGATATGGAGACATATCAAAACTAGCAGTGAGTTTTTCTTGCCATCATCTTCAACACTACTTGCTTCGCTTTAATCATCAACTAGGGGCGGGTGACTGACAGAGTGCGTCTATTCATCATTTGAAATTTTGAAACCGTATGGAATCTGGCAGTGATTGGTTTTTCCTCAATATTTGTTACTGCGATGTAGTTCCTTTTTATTTACTTCCTATTCCTTTTTTATGGAAGGGTATAATGTGAAATATATCCACAATGATGCCAAGGTATTTGCAAAACTGCGAAGCGCAGGTGTCCGCGGTGGGGATAGAACCCGCTATTATCTTTTTCAGTGGCTAGCGTGTAAAGAATGATAGCGGGTATGATTCGCACCACAGACACCGACGGTCCGTAGTTTTGCAAATATCTCACCATGATTGTGTTTTGTTATTGCTGTTTTCCTGATTAGCACACAAGAGGTTCTTATGCTTCTTGTTCATGAAAGCTGACGGATTTCCCTTTCTTTCCAGCCGAAAAAGGCCTAGCTGACTGCTTCAATTTAATCAGCTAAACACCTCCATAACTCTAAAATAACAGCAATAAAACCTGAATGTAAATCGCAATGAAAACTAAGTAACTTCTTCGTACACTTATCGCTTTCTTCGAGTATTCCTTTCGTTGGCGGCTGGTTTTTTTTGTTGTTATGGAGGTACTCGGTTGACTCAATTGCAGTCAACTTCGGCTTTCCAGGGTTTGAAGAAGGCGAAATCCGCCGAAACTTCAGCTTTGTGAATAAAAAGCACAACAATAACCTCTCGTATGTTTATCAAGAAAGCAGCGAATTATTGATCAATGCTGAGGTTGATAGAAAGTCGGTTTTGGGAATTCGTTATTGTATTGCGAAATGGTAACGACTCATGTTTTTTATTTCTTTTATTTCTATGGCCTGTCTTTATATATTTTTTGGAGCGCAGCGACTCTCTCATTGGTTATCCCGTTTTGTGTCCGTCATCAATGAATGCTGTCGATTTTTTTTTTTTGATTTTGGCTGTTGCCTGAGAATTTTCTCTTCATGGATGTCTTTTAATGCAAATCAAACTGCACTGGAATAACTCTGTGGAGCGTTGTAAAATGAAAACCACAAGAATTCATCGGCCTTTATGAGTCAAAAGGATCGTGTTCCTGAAACGTTTGGTATAAGTTTATCAGTCGCGGCGAGTTGGAGACTTTAATAAGCCATAAGCGTCTTTTATTAACCCGTAAAGTATGCGCAACGCTTATCGCGGCTAGCCCAATTAAATATGAGCAAATTTCGTTGGCTGAAGGCTTTTTGGTTTTTTGACAATAAAAACAATTTTTTTAATAACTAAAGGGTTCCATGAGTTGTTAACATAACGGAGTTGTAAAGAAGACCGTCTTCTACGGGAATGATTGATAAGTATACTACTATTACTATCTGTTACCACGATCTACTGTAGAAGCATGTTGATGTTAGCGCTCAGAGTGTTTTGCCCTCTAAATTAAGTCAATCTATATCGGTATTTTTGTGCATTTGCATATTCTACACAATAACTGTGTTTATTAAAATGAAATAACAACTTCTTTTTAGTTACCGGTCAATGAACATCACCGGAAAAAGGTTTTTGTAAATCATTCAGTATAGAGAGTGGCTTTTCTATTCTCAACCCTCCTACGTTGATCTGCTTTCGACTAAACGTCGAATGAATATGCATAAAGCGCTTAAAAAAAAGCTTTGGAATCTACTGAAGTAAAAGTGGACACCATAGTCTCGATAACGTTATGGGTTAACCCAGTGACTCCTTGCACAGTCTTTCCGGCAGTGCTCTTTTTGACGGCAAGTACTTTTTAAATTACCTGGTAAGATCCAGTTTTCTTAGAAAGAGTCAAGGGATGGGTATCCATGCAGCTCGAAAGCTTTGCTTTGCTTTCCATTGGAACTCGTTTCCATTATTGCTTATCAACCAAAGTAGAAACGGTGATATTAATGGGACGTTGGTTACCACGAAGCGTCATTCCGTGTTGCTACAGTCTATATTAGGTATGGGTATTTCTTTGCAAGCTGCTTGTACGAATAAGAATTTGTTAAACTTAACTGATACTCGACATGATTTTCACCATACTATCGGCATGTTTGAGGTGGAGAAATTATCGGCCGTTGATTTTCAGTACTGATGTGCTGATATTGCTGATTTAATTTTCTGAAGCTATCTGTCATTTCAACAACAAGTACTTAAAGGGATGCTCCATGTTGGTGGTGTTCATTTACTATGATATTCGTGTTTTGCCGTGACTTGGACACCTGGACGGCCCGTCCTCGCTGGTTGTGCGGACTCCACCATAATCTCCATTTTTCGGAGTTCTACTGGTTTAGTGGCTCTATTGTGGCTCTTTGGAGTCTCGAGGTCAGCCTGGGCAAAGTCTGCTCTGCCCCAGGTCGCTACCATTACTGTAGGTAGTCGCCGCCCTTGTGGATCAGAGTGAGCCATGTGACTAGTTTGACACCAGGGCGGTGGTGGATCCTGGTATCGATTTACTCTTAGGTAGGTTTCGTGATGGAAACGCCGGAGTTCTCAGCTTAGGAGACTTTGCCGGAGTAAGGAACCCACTGCTGTATATCGCAGTCGCAGACCCAAGAACACCAAGCCACGATGAGGCGGTAGACCATTGGGAGATTTGCCGTGACTACATGTTGTGAAAATTTTCGTAACAACTTACGGTAATGGTGAAAGAAATGTAGGCTTAATGACTTCTTCACCCTGCTCCGTATGGTATTTGGCAGTGGGAAGTGTACATAGCCGAAATCCGAGTGTACTTATTTTGTCCCAACTGATATAGTGATTGGTGTTTCAAACGTATCTGACTGATTTGGGCAACTTCGATCAGGGTAGTAGATCATTGTTTCATTGCATTTTATTTCCCTCCTAAAATTTGTTTTCAATTGAAATTTCTAGGAGCAGTTCGCTATTACATCTAGTCATGAAGTTATAATGAATAACAGTGCTTAATGGTCACCGGCGCTCAACATTCGTTGGAGTTCTTATTAACGTTATTATGCGGTCTAATCGCCCTTGATATTCTTTATGATGTTATAGTTCACTAGTTTTTTGTACATGCAGAACGTACTAACTTGAACTTTAACAATGTTTTACAACTAGCAAAACGCTTCGTGAACCGGGGCTAGTTAAGTGTTTGTATAAATAATAGAGATATTCAATTAGGCTAAAAGTTGAAGTCTTAATTCTTGTCTGTTTACATCAAGCGTCACAGTCTTTCATTAACATTCGTTTTTCCTTGTTTATCTCCATTTTCATTGAGAATTCCTATTTGACTACAAGACAGTGTTTGGTCCACAGAACCCCACGTTAGGCCTTTATGTTTTCTCGCAACTAAGCGGCTTCGTTTCACAAAGTAAAGAAAGTCAAAAGAGTATATAATAGCTCGTATCGAGGATAAGTGAGTTTTTATTGAATCTATATCTATAGCGAGGAAATTTGGAAGAGAGCTGATTATGGTGTCTGATCTCTGTGATTCCGAACGTGAATCTATTATCCCTTTGCAAAAATTTGTTTTTACAAAATCTATATATATATATACCCACACCCACAAATACGACATTATTCAACGATGACTGCTCTGTGTCAACGAACATGAATGGAAGTACTCGTGTGTTTATGCCCTTCACGTTGTATTCGATTATAGTGGCAAAATTATACGAAAGGTAGATTGAGATGATAGCATTATTTGTACGACTGATTTATTTAGAAATATGCGAACCAATAGGGCCAAGTTGTTTTAAGAGGACCTAAACGACATACAATATGCCTGATAATTATTGGGTGCATACGAGCTTCTTCTTTGAATCATCTTCAACAGAACTGGCAGAAACTCTTACGAGGGATATTCACATCACAAGAATTTTGTTTTAAAACATCTCAGTTATTTCGACAACACGCGATAGCGAATCCTAAAGTTGAAGTAGTACAATTCGTGGAAACTTCGGTACTGCTGAGAGATCAGAAGTCATTCGGGTTGTGGGTGATCACAGGAAATGTACTGAATACGCTTCAAAAACCATACTCCAAGATCAAAACAACAATTTAGCCCCATTTTGCCAAATCATCACCAAGTCAAGAAGAACTTTTCAACAGGGCAATACTATGTCACTGCTCTATAACAGCCTCACGATCGCTGAACAAGAAAACGACGCATTTATGTCACCAAAATTGTACAGCGCCACACTCCAGTATTCATGAGGAATTGAAATAGATAAGATAGACATGAAAGTCAATGTTCAACAGTTACACCACCTTTTCTTTGTTGACGATATCGTTATTACAGCATCATGCACTAACCAACTATACCGATTACTGGCCGATTTTTAAAACACGTGTGGTAAGCTTGGTCTTCAGTCGACTCCCTGGAATCCTGAGATATCCGGGCTGGAGCGTTCCCAACTGGATTACAGAGAGATTTTTTCCCGGACAAGTCCGGTACCAATTTCCCGACCCCAAAGGGATGAGAGCCTTGGTTGGCACGGAGTGGAATCGAACTAGCACCATGAACGTAATGATGGGAATCACTACTTTTATGATATCTGCCTCCTATTATGTCACATTATAGGAATCAATTAAGACTTTTCTAGCATGTGCTCGCATCATTCGACCACCAAGTCACAGTATTAACGCCTGGATTTCGTAGCTCAAATGTAACGAAGCGTAATCGCGTCGAATCGTCATCATCATCATTATCATCGTCGCTGTCGTCGTCGTCGTCGTCGTCGTCGGCGTCGTCGTCGGCGTCGTCGTCGTCGTCGTCGTCGTCATCGTCGTCGTGCTTGGCCCTCACGAATCGAACGAGGTAAACGCGCAATAATTAATAGTCGTCAAATCATCAACAATAGTCAATTAGGCTCGACGGCGAACGCGAAGCGATATTTGAAGCGTATGCGTGTTATGCTAATTGCTTAAAGGACTTGTAAATGATTTCTAACAACGGACGTTGAAACGAACCCCATAGAAAACGACATCATTATCAGCGGTTTATATAGTGATAATGCTCTCACACTTAGTTTGTACAAAACTACGTGAAAAAATAATATGCAAATTCTCCAGAGTTCATATGTGTAGGCCAGCGGCACTGTTTAATGTCGGCGCCACACAGTTACCCACAAACGCATGAATCCCAACGTAAGCACAAGCGAATGTCACCAATTATTCCGCTGCGATTACGAGCGGCAGCTGTTGTCAAAATTCGAATATCGTAATTTCGGATGGTTACAATAGAAGAAGGGACGGAGACAGACGAAGAGCAAAAGATACAGAGGAAAAAAGAAGAGAAATGTATAGAATTAAGTGAAAAATAGTTTCCAAGATCGACTTGCTATTAGCCTCGGCATTGGATTATAATGCCCTTATAAGTGAGGAATCCCCTGAAATACGTATTGTCAACATTGCTCTGACAATACGGAAAAGATGATGATCTTTGGCGATGTGCGTTGTGCATAACAAATTATCATAGGTGGATATTAACATGATTAGCAAATGTTATCACAGAGTGATGATTCGCTGCCACACCATTTAGAAATAAGCTTGAGAAGAGGTTTCAAAGCGGGTAAGGAATGGAAATGATCATATAGCAACAGGTGCAACATCAACCGTTATAAGGCACCTGTTCTACACGGCTCTCATAACCGCATTATTAGATGAGCAAAAGAGGAAATTTTTTACTTCGAATTGTCGTTTAGGACAAACATCGCACAAACAGACAGATTCCGAGGTTGACATTAGGTCTACTGGCCTGGCAGCTCCGTGAGAAACAACCGCAATATTTCCCATTAATACCATCAGTATTTCATTAATGACATATGATTTGGTAATATAGCCACATATATATATACATATATATATATATATATGTATAAATGTATATTTTATCGATGTAACCATGAACTGTCATTCAATTAGAGGCATATTCGCAGCACCAGGGTGTGAGAGTTTCATGCAATTTGCGCTATTACATAATGCGACCAAGTGAGCTTAATGGCACAACTCAAAGACGTAAACAGATTTTCTCAAGCGGTCAACAAAAGTCAACCGTTGTTAGCACATCCGCCTATTGACGCACTGTAACTTCCAAGAACATACGATTTGATTTAAAGAATACTCGACAAGGCGCTTGTTTTCATTTTCATTTAAAATTGATATTAGCACAAAGTAATGTCATTTTCTGACCTTGTGAACACGTCCGGATAATGCGTACGAGCAAACACCTTTTCTAATTCGTCCAGCTGATACGCACTGAATGTCGTTCGATATCTACAAATTGACATTGTCGATTAAGATTCATTCTTGTAGATACAATCAGGATTTCGATACCTCCGTTGCTTCCTTTTGCCGTTTTCATCAGGGCTTTCGCCTCCGTCATCCGAGATATTCAGTGAATCTCGTTGTTCCGATACCGATGGTGCAGCATCGAGCACAACTGAACATTGCCCAATGGAAGCCCAGAAATATGTGGAAGCTAAACTGTACTCAAACATTGAAAAGAACGCCCTAAAATTTTTCACTGACCTGGTTTTTCTTCACGTCGTTCTTCCTTATTATCAGTCTTAGTTAATGATGCGATTGCAAACGGGCTATCAAATGGAACCGTTGGTTTCACTAACAACGGTGACGTTACACCAAATTGCGCCTGAATGATCACGAACTCTGCAGTGTGTAAGCTCGAAAAAAATAACCAAGGAAAGAGTTTCGATCGCAAAGACTCAAGAGGTGGTAGAAAAGAGGTGTGTCCGACCTGAAATTGCTCCAGTTTCTTGGTCATGTCAGGCCGCATCACTAGTTGCGCCATATTCATAATGTTAGAGAATTCGTTGCTCTTCTGGCCGAATATACTGGACGGCTCGAACTTCTCCGTAGTGCTTTGCGAGACTTGCTCGGACATCAAGCAAGATCTGAAGTGCTAATCGCATAAGTTTAGCATACTGTGAGCATTTGTTATTATGAGGATAATTGGAACACTGAACGAAAGCAATAGAGTTATAGATTTCGAAGAAAACTCAAGAAGGAATAAAAACAATGGTACGAAAACAAACTGACAAAAACAGTCACTAACATTTTTCTGATGGTGATAATGATGTGAGATATTAAATGTTAATCTGTCATAACCTAGTTTACGAGACTACTACGTTGAAATTAGCATGCAAGCAGAAGTGCTTCACTCAGCCATAAATCGTTACCGACGAAAGCCCCAATCATGGATGATATGCGTAGTGTTAGACAAGGAATTATGTGCTCTCTTATTTTTGAATCTAAGGCAGAATGTTAATGGTTATCTTTAATAGTGATACTTAAAAACCTCACTCATATACGACAAATACACATTTGGAAACGAAATTTATCCACCTTCGACGGATCAATCGAGATTTAATTAGCAATAGAGTAGTCCTTTAGATGATTAGTTCATAATAGTTCCGTTTTCTTTTCTTAAAATATATAATGAGAGGAAAAAACTGCCGTTACAAATAGGGATGATAATGACTGAAGCAAGTGAACGGGCTACAACTGTCGCTCGTTTCCTTTTTCGCTCACTCGCTCGTTCGCCTATGTGTTATACTCGCTTGAGTTTCAGATTCGCTTTCGTTCAATTCCAATTGCACTGTTTTGTCGAGTTGAGCATAAAGTGAAGTTTGTTCAAAAAACGAGGTAGGACTGAATGCCAACAGTGTTGAGTCTCAGTTGGTATATCCGCAATAATTGAATAAATTAATGAGATTGCGAGATGGCACTGCATTAGTGAGAATCGTGGTTATTAATTTAACACTGCATAATCCGTGTCCGTTATATGTGAAACACATACTCTTAAATGTACTACATTATATATATATATATATGTATATATATATAAATATTGATCTGACAGCAGATGATTACAGTACTACTATTATGGACAAAAAGTTACGATAATGGTTGTCCGTTCAGGATTGATCGTATATCGCTATATTGAACGATGTCAATATGTGATAATAATGAACGATTGAAGATTCATAAAAAGAAAGAAAAAGAAAAAATGAATGGCGAAAGTGGACATCACCATCAACGTCACCATAAACATTAGCACCATCTCCATCAGTATCACAGCTGTGTGTCGCCGTGAATGGTTGCGGTGGTTTAAAAACTTCACAGTATTCTCGATGTTTTTAATTCATTTATTAGGGTTGAGTATATGTATTCGGTGTATCCCTCCCATGATTACTGAGGCAAGAAAAAAAACAGAGAAAGGGAGAACAGAAAAACCGCTTGCTCGGCATTCCTTGAGAAAAAGGCCCGAGCACATACTCACCGTTTACCATCATTAGAAATCAAATCCTATACTCGTGTCCATTGAGACACTACTAAAGACTGTCAGAAATTGATCAGATTTATTGTTCACAGTGTTTCTTTTGACATGGAAATACCGCTTAAACGATAAATGCAAAATTGGTATGAATACATCTGTTACTCTAAACGCAGACGTATTTACTCATCGTTCGTTGTCAGTCAGTTATAGATTAAATTAAAAATAAATCCATATATACGTAGACATACATACATACATACGTACATACATACACAAATTCCTAGATACACACGTACATAAATACATGCATACATACACATGTACACATTTAGGAAGGTACATATGAACGTGCATACCTAGATCTACACACTATATCTGATGACGCTAAAAGGGGTGAAACGTAGCTTAATGGAAGTAGGATATAGAAGACTACAAAGCTTATGGACGATTTGACTTGAATCAGAATATATTTACGCATGAATTACAGTAACCAAGTGAGAACAGAGACATCCTTCTCTTACGAGCCTTAGAAAATATGCTGATGATGATGCAATGATGGCGATCACGGTAACGGTGACGACGACGTTGATGTGATCAGAAAATTTGCTCGATGAAAAGGTGTAGGTTCAAAGGAACAGGAACATTTCAATTGATTTAAGAAAAGAGGAGATATTAACGTGGTGTGAATTGCTCATTTTTGTGTCTCCCCAATGTGTGTAAGTACGATGTCGACTTTCGTCTTTAAAATTTCATAAGTGCAAAGAAAATCACCAAAAAACAAAGACGACTGTAATTAAAACATTTCACGAAACATTGTGCAGTTACATAAATGAACACAGACGGAACGGGTAATGAGTGCGGGAAAATCCAGAACGAAATTCATGTTGATGGCTTTTTCTGGCATTTTTCTTTTAACGATTGTGGTTAGTTCAGCTCAAGCAAGAACATCTTCGTAGGCACTGTGTTTTTCTTTTTTCGTTCTATACAATGAATATTTCTATACAAAAGCGAAATAAGTAAAAATTTAAGTGTATTTCACCAAACATAACGTAGATTGATGTAAACGCTATGAGTATCATGTGGATCGGATTAATTTAGCGTGAATTATCCCGTCAAGAGCATTAATTAAGCTCTGGGCGCTGTCATTAGTATTCTGATTGGTGCAGCAGCACATTGGTTCAACGAGATTTAAGTATGAGCCATTTGATGAACTCGTCATCATCAACGTCATCATCATCGCCGTGATAGTCGTGGCCTTCGTTGCCGTGATCGTTACACTCATCGACGTCAGTGAACTGATTGGATACTATGGTAGAAAAAAACAACAGCTAAAAAAAATAGTTGTGATATGAGAGGACTTATAATAGTAGTTGCTGTGTTGTGTTTCAATGCGAGTCGTTTGCAGCTTATGAGCAAGTACAGCAGAGTAACGCGATCTACTGCAGTGCCCCAAGAATTCGTCACCACCGATAAAATTCAACAAGACACCACGTTGGCTAATATCTAACGATACACGAATTTCTCTAAGTAGATTATAGTAAGGATGTCAAAATTATAGCTACAAGCTCACGTGCATTATCATCATCATCATTTTCCACATAAACGGATTCTCTTGTTAGATGTGAGAGCTTTCGCAATACCGACTTCTATACGGGCTTGTAAACGAGAAAGCTCGCACCTCTTTAGATGGTGAACATTTTGAAGACATTCGCTATTGTCAGATGCAAAGGTCTTCTGGCATGCAGATATATATGTATATATATATTTGTATTTATATTCCTAGAACCATTTTAGGAAATCCTAAAAGAAATGGTGTAGGACGAGACTAGCAAAAGGAATTTTTGGTATGGATTAGTGGCAACGACAATATAAAATAATTACAGTTCACGGGTTGCTGTTTTAAGTGCCAAGTGGAAAGCCGCGTATAAAACAATCTATGAATGACTCTTAACAATATAATTTACGTCGAGAGATGTCACTTCACGCCTTTGCTGCAACCAAACCCCCATAGACAACCGGAACTACGACACTTGAGGTCAACGTTTGCCGTACACGATGGTCCACTACAACAAATCATTGGCTATTAACGCCCGTTGATTACTTCCTGTGGCGTAACGCGCACATTCACATTTCACAAGTGTAACACATACCTAACAGTCTAAGAAGATTATTATGAAGTTGTCTTATGTACGCATACAATGTATCTGAGGACGGCAGTGGGCGAGTTACCTCACCTTATTCCTAACGTACTATGTGTATACTACCTATATAATTGGAAATGTACGGGTAATGTGACCCAAATTGAGCATATTACCTAGGAGACGTAATTTTCGGTGAGATACGTCTATACATACACACACGCGAATCTGTGCATAAACGTTAGCAGAAACTAGTACAGCATGAAATTAGAACACTCTGGTTATGCTCTCCCTTCCTCACTCCACTTCACGAACTCTTTGCATCTGACTAGAATCTGCTTGTGTTAGTCCAAAACTTCACGGTGGCATATTTGATTAGAGCAAATCAGCGTTCGTCTCGATTGAAATCAACGATTTGAAATTGAGAATTTGAGAGATGACAACCGTGAATAGCGTCAGATCTGTTGGAGAATAAATGTGGTCTGGCATTGCCATCTCATACTAATTGAGGAATTGTCGTCGAAGTTAGATGGGGTCCATAGGAACGGAGATGGGCGAGCCATTCAATTGTTCGGCTCCATTAGTGAGTTCGACTTGAGAGCTCCATACTGAGATTTGTCTTTGCTCTAATTGGACGACGATGCACTGATGGAAAACCGTTAAGCTTGGTTTTTTTCTCTATTCACCATTATCGAGTTCAGTGAAATAAAATGAGTACTACCATTGAAAAAAAATGTACACATACACACAAATATATATATATACGAGTGGATACATACCACCGAACTCATATCCATCTATCTATACATCCATCTATCCAAACATACATACCTACATATATACATACATACATACATACATACATACATGCATACATACATACATACGTACATCACATACATACATCTATCCATACATACATACATACATACATACATCCATACATACATACAATCACACATACATACATACATACAAACATGCATATATACAAACATGCATATATACATATGTATATGCATACTTCGATGCTCTTAACCTTCTACAAACCGTTGATGTATTTTCAATATAGCTAGAAAAGTGTAATATATAGTGAAAGCAGTGACGATGTGTTAATATTTTTAATACATTTAAATTGAATAAAATATCTATCGCTTGCTGTACTGTAAATATCGTGATATGTTCTACAACACCTTGTAATGCGTTCGCTCTTGGTTGATGAAGTCATCTGAAGCGCTCTTATTGTCGTTGTTCTTGATTTACCACTAGCAATGACTTATAAAGTACATTTTTATAGTAATGATCATGAATAAATAGTGAAACACTTTATGATTCAACGAAAACATTTTTGTAACGCGGCGTTTGTGTGGGTTTGAATGGATCGAATCAGGAATAGGGCGAAGTGATTATAAATAATCACTTCGCAGTGCTCTTGAAAGTTCAAGGAAGCGAGCTACTGGATGAACTCTGACTTGCAAAGATCAACGGCTTCGTGTTGAAGTATATCTTGTTACATTACTTTTGTTATTGTGCTTGTGTAGTGTAATGGAAACACATTCATTGGAATACACACACGATCTTTGGTACTATTCTCGGCATTGAGCTAATCAAGCCTACTTTCTACCTGGAGTTGGAAGTGCGGCACCGCGTTTGTCTGGGAGAATAAAAAACACTGACGACGTACATCGATACATCAGAACAAGCCACTGTATAAGTCACTTCAATCACTTCAGCGCTGCTAAGTATGGAGTCGAATGCATGGCACATTGCATGGGAATCGACAAACGTTTGGTCCTTCTCCGGTATTGGTATTGTTATTATTATTATTATTATTATTATTATTATTATTATTACTATTTATTGTAATGAGCATGTGATCAATGGTGTGTGTATTTGTGATGGATCTCTTCCATGTAAGAAATGAAGAGGCAATCACAAGATTAGTTGGAACGTCTTTAGACTACTTCTACAGAGTGCTTCTCCAAGAGTTGTTGCCAAAAGTGAAGACACTAAAAATAAAGGCTTCTAAAGTGAAAGTGTGAAAGTCTTCGTTTCTTTCAAATAGGCTGTGACACATTAAGAAGTTAAAGTGCACTATAGAGAACGAATAATGGAAACTTCAAGTGCAATGCAGTCTATTGAAGTCAGTTGATAATTAAACGGCATAACAGAGGGTGATACGAATGATAATTAGTGGATGTGCTGTGATACGACAAATAGAGAACAGAAGTGTAAGCTTGTCCGTCTTATTAGATTACGACGATTATAATCTCTTATGTGTGTCATAACAAACACCTATAATATCATCAATAACGTAAGTGATGAGCTTATATCTGTGTCATTTTATCAAGAATTACACTGCTTAGTTATTACATTATTTAATGAACAAATAAAAAAAGTGCTTTGCAATTGGCACATGGAAAAAGCACAGAAGAAAACCGGCAGAATTCCTTCGAATACGATACAATCAACGTTAACAAAATACCAGATAGACGTCATCGTTAGGTGTCTATTTATAGCCTTCATTTGTTCAACAATATTTTGTAGACAACAGATTATCATAAAACCAAATGAAATACATTTCTCTACCTAATTGTGAACTAATTATCATGAAGTTATGCGAAGTGACTGTTATTACACGAGTTTTCATCAGAAGGAAAACATCGAGCTTTTTCTACACAACAAAAATTCTTCGTCATCTTATTATACAGTTCTCATTGGTGTACGTCAGTAAAAAATGAAAAAGCAACCATGGAACTCATCAAAATATCAATCTAAACACGACCAAATGATAGATGGCTTAGAAGAAGAATGAATACGACTCGACAGAAAACGACTACGGTTTTCCAGGATTCTCTGGAATAATGCAAACAATGACAATATTAATAATAAATGCTGAAATCGTGCAACAACCATGTGGTTGGTGTGAGGAGCGAAAAGACTTAGATCTCTGGAAAATAAACCTAGGCAAATTGAAAAAAAAAGCACACAAAATTGAACTCAATCAATTCTAAAATAAACATATAACTCATTTTTTTTCGTTTGAAAACACTTTTTCTTGAAATTTGGTACTTGATATCGTTTGCGTAGACAAATGAGACTGATAAAATGAAAAGACTAAGAAAGAAGGAAAAAAAGCCCGCGTTTGGCAACATAGGTAAGATTAATTTACGCGACGAATATTTGTGGCCAGTGAGAATGTCGGTCGAAAAGTTCTGTAATTCATCAAAGATACGTTAGCCATTATTTTAATTAATATTGTAGGACAACCATTTTTTTTCGTTGATAAGATTGTTGAGCTGAGAGGTAAGCGATGAAATGGAACATAGAGGCGAAAAAAGTTAGAAAAAACGAAACATAAAAAAAGAAAAATAGAAAATAGAAGCTAAAAAGAATTAAAAGGTGAGAGGACGTTATCGTATTTGTATATCACATTAACTTCAATACAAACATGCACATGACAACGGAAAGAGGATGATGACGACGATGATGAATATATGCAAGAACGATGATAGGAGCTAATTGATATTAATCGAGGCAATTGATGGCAATTGTTCACGGTCACTTTCACAAACTAACTCACTAACAC
>MQTX01000295.1:118220-145742 GCA_009735665.1 Angiostrongylus cantonensis | reverse complement strand
TATATATATATATACACACATATATGGATACACACACACCCAAACGCCTAGACACACAGGCACACAGACGCACACTTTCACTTACGCACATGCATACATACATACATTTATGTATACATGCCTACACACAGATACATGAGCGAATGCATGCATACAAACACACATTCATATATACATACATACAAACACACACACACACATACATACACCTCTCACCTCCCGTTGTGCGTAACGCCTCACGGTTGGTTACCACGCCCACCCAATTCGTTAACGACGTTAACATGCGTCTTCTCCTCTGGTCGTTCAGCGACCATCACACTGTGATTACTGTAGATGGGGAATACACATCGACGTCAACGTAGCATCAAATTACCCAGGTTTTCAGTATATAAAAAGAACTCAATAAACAGAAACGAAAAGCTTAGAAGCTTAGAAGTGAGAAGCTTTCTGCAGAAGGAAAATCAGACGCAACGATACCATCTTGACGATAACAATAGCGTTCAGACATTTGTAAATCAATTAAATGAACTAGATGATTTAATTAAAAATCTTTTGTATTTATTAATGAAATTGTCCTGAACGGTGAATGTAAATTAACAATCATGAGAAAAATTTTTCTTCGATTTGAAAAATCGAGTGATCGATGTAATTCAAGGAGAACCTGGTAAATAATGATAAATTTCGTCTCATTTAATTAACAGCCTTAATACTTTTTTCTCATTTCTTTTCAGTAGCACTAAATGAATAACGCTGTAAAGTTGCTTAAGTTAACCTCCTAAGTTAACTTTCACTTAACCACGGTTCTTGAGATATTCATGATGGATTTTTAAATCAAAAGAAAAAAAACTGTGAAAAAACATTTTCTATTAAAGCACACCAAAATTAATGTATTGACATCAACTTTCGTTAGACTATTTATTATCTTCTAATTAACTTTGTCATGATTAACATGAGGGCATAGTGCTATTCTTCGTTGCGCCAAAGTTGATTTGTCCTTAATTTCTCATCGTTATCGCTACAATTCTTTCTATAATGACATGTACATAAAATATAATTAATTCTTTCAAAAAAAACTTTAAGCATGATTTGTAAAACGACTAGTTTAGATTTACGATTTTCTGACAGTTGCTACGGTATCACACTGCCGATTGACGACGACATCCTCTCTCGCGTTGCTTATGAATAAAAAAAAAGCTTCAAAACATCGCACGAATCATTTCGAGGTAACATTTATAACCAAAATGACTAGAAACCTACGATTATTACAAAATAGTGGTGTTTTTACTCATTTTTGAGCGAACAAGGAAAGAGAACAAACGAGGGCATATGGAGTGTGAATGTTAACGACGCGCCTTTTCTCACCTCGTAGCTAACGGAAATTGGTCGGCAACATATAAAGAAAACACTTATAGGGAAAGTATGCTTATAGCTTAGTCAAATGAGACCATCTAACTACTGTGCATGCGTTGTTCACCGATGGCAATGCTCTTACACGTAGAACGATGTGCCGAACTCGGATACGCCAGTGGCAATTCGACAGAATGTGCTGAGTGTATACGGAAAAGCGACACGGATCACTTTGCCTGAAAGGCTAATGGATTCGAAAAAGTTGAGCTCTTAGGATAAGATCGAAAATGCCATCTCATATGGTGTGATATATTTGGGTTCTGAGATGGATTTCGCTTCACGTGTTCGGAAATAATAACACTGGATCAGAAGTGGTATAGTCGGACACGACAACAAATATCTTCATCCATACTGTATTAAATGGCATTATTCGACGTTAAGAAGGCATGGAGCAATAGAAATGGTGCTATAAATGTCTGAACAACTCATCAAATGCAATACAAATGAATAAGTGAGTATGATCGTCGGCGGCGATGTTGTCGTCTCATCGAAAGCCGTCTGACTATCAAATAAACCATTATTATGCAACACTTATGTCATCGAAGCGTGCTATTGTTAAACTGCAGATGTGTCTTTGTTTAACGAATGTTACGAATTCATAGATTTGATTATGATATTCATTTTCAGTATGGCCAGAACATGAATGGAATCATGAATTACAGCGCTCTTCTTGCGATAATCACTGTTGTAAAAACAGGAAACTATTGAAATGGTGTACAAACGGGGCTACATTTTATTCTGAAATACTCTATCTAAGATTAAAAGGTTGGAAACGAGAAAAGTTATAGGTTTTAGATGTGAACGATATTAGTTCGAGTAGTGTTGAGGCGCTCTGCAGCAAATCTGTAAGCTGCGATTAGCGCTGAGCCAAAGTCAGGAAAAGTTGAAGAGTAGAGATAGAGAAATTTGTGATTCTGTATGCTGACGATGCTGATGAAAGAAGATAATGAAGACATGCTCTTGTTACATGTTGCAGATGTTTGATGAGAGATAGATAACGCACTGCGGTTTCGTACTGACTATGGATTAGAGTATCTTCCTAATACAGTAATTGACGGCAATTAAGCAGAATTCTGTGCATTGGATCGGTTAGCCTCATGCGGTGAACAGTCGGCGGTATCGGCAGGCTCTCAACGACGTCTGCAAAGCCGAAAATCGTCGACCTAATGATCAGCGATGATCATGGTACAATGTGCGTAATGACCGTATCAAATTGCTAAAATGCCAACGCATAAAGTGTTCATCAATTTTGATTACAAATTTTAGTGGCCCCATAGGAATACGCGCATATAAGCGCTGCTATGCTCAAAATACACCCATCTGTTGACTCGACATTTAGGGTGAACCATGAGGTTGTAAAAAAACCTGAGAAGAGAAAGGAAACTAAACGGGAATTACCCTACACAATACAAAATTACCTTTCCGACCACTTTTTTTTTCGCTGGATTGAAAAAAAGACCGAGCACACACATATAAATTACAGGACCACGCCTGCCTCTGGTTTACAGTACCATGCCATTAAAATCTCTTGAATATGCGAAAGCTGTCGATGACTACCACATTAGTGTCATCATTAGGATTATGCTAGTATAGAGCTTATAGAGCTTGCATATGAACCTTTAACGGAAGGTATTTTGCAGTAATTTACCCATGTCAACTGATAAACATTGAAAAAGAAAATTATGATTCTCGTCGTGGAGTCGAGTTACTGAGATCAGGACATTCCAGTTGATTTTATTGAATGGCAGAATACGTTGGTGTAGAGAGGATCGGAACACTATCTTTGATTCATTTATTTTGCATAAACTAACATTAAAGATCGATACTTCTTATCCTGATTGAAAAATAAAGAAACGAAACGGAACACGACAAAACAGACAAATCTGCCAGTGATGACAATCATAACATCGCAGCGCTCTTGGCAGTAGTTTGTTGACTGTGAATATGCGCTATATTCTTTCAATTTACGGGTTTGTTAATAGATTATTTTGGTAGTGCGATCACGATGAAGATTTAACTTTGAGGCATAGAACAGTGTTACCTATGTCTTCTGCTCTATGAGATTTATGGAACAACGAAAGATGTTGACGTCGGTGAATCCTGGAAGTGGCAAACTAAGCAAGGAAAACGAAAGAAGGGAATAGACAGAACAGGATGTCTGCCTCGTAAATGAAATCCGTTTAGCTAATCGAGTATGTGGCAACGTAATGAGTGGACTCGAAAATGTAATGATGATTCGTCATTGTGAAATCTGTCGAATGAGACAAAAATTCTACTCCGTTCAATTACTCATTAGTTTTCAATCATTTTGGTGCACAGCTATTCATACTTACCGACAACAACTGAGATCTATAGAATGTTTCTGAGGTTTGCATCTTAGAAAAGATAAACGGTGCTTTATATGTCTATGTAAAGGCAGGCAAATATCCTACGTGGAAGTTAACATTGTCGGTAGCAGTAGTGTTGATGGTGGTCGTCGTTGGTCTTATTGAAATCGTTCATCAACCTAAAATCGTATTCTGTTGAGTGCTGTAGCGGAAGACAAATAACATTACATACGGTTTAATGAGAAACGATCACAGAAAAACTTCGATTCAAGAGCAAATCGATGAAGAAAAAAAAAAGAAAGAAAACGCGAATGACAAGCTAACGAGGAAGATGCAATTACAAAGCATGCTGATAGTGTCTCTCGCTAGGCGTTGCAGGAGGAGTGAAAATGATTGATAATCTTCTTACGGCGGATACTAGCTAAAACCCGATCAAAGTAAAGTGTGTAGAGGTGTGGTCAAGGATTGTTCTTATGTAAATCTGTTTAAAAAGTCCTCTACTTCTCATCAATATTGCCAGCAGTGACGAATAAGTTAAATATTCTTGTAGTGAAACACTGATAACGCTGGAGCATTCCTGTTAAAATTTCATAGTCGGTTTCAAATTGTATTCCTTTGAATGAGACGATTTCCACAGGAAAGAATCTTTATATACCCAAAGCGAACGAGACTTTTCTGCACTAAAATTATAAGACTAGCTGTCAATCTAATTGAGGTAAATCTAAACAAAAGCAACGGCTGAAGAGCGGGCAAGGCGGTGTCCATGGAGCTGTTCGAATACACTGAGATTTAAATCTTAGTGAGTTAAACACCGAAACAACCGTTTATTAAGTAAGTGATGAGCACACGCACACCTGCTTTGTGCGACGAAGACGTTCCGAAATGTACCAGTAAATATATCCCTAAGTTGAGGAGCATAGTTTTCTTCTCAGATATTCCTCTCATTGGCTGACAACACGATTGAGTGCAAGGGAATTTGAACGAAGATTGTTGTCATTGCATTGAACGACGAAGCGGAGTCAGTTGTACGGACGAAACTTCTACAAAAACTTATCAACACTGTTACTCCACTAGTGGGAATGCACTATCACGACAATGTCCGTATTAAGAGGAAACCCACTTGACCAGAATTACACAGAATTTAAGAATAAGAACAAATCCTCAAGAGCAACAAGTGAATCCACACGCAATCGAATCTATGAGGTGGTCAGATTCGCACAGTGGGATAGGTGTGGTTTCGAATTATGCAACAAACAAAGAAGACAAATATAAAATTTACTCAGTTACATGATTATAAGGAGATATTGTGATTTCGTTCTCCACTTGTCTCTTTTGGAATGACACGTCTAAGTGGATAAAGCACTCCTTTTCTTGCTATATCAGTTAAAGAACTAGTTTTCATCTTACGCTTCTTTATTATAGAACCAAAGCTTCTAAGAGTAAGGTACTACAAATGAGAAAAGAATGGCAATAGATGACAGAAAATAAGTAGCGAATTAAAAAAAAGACTCAAAATGAACGACATTCTATAATAACAACTATACGCGACTTATGACCGGTAATCGGCTATTGGACTCATAATCAATCTAGTTAGTTGTACGAGTAGTGCAGGCTTAGCAGACATAGTAATACATTTTTTGCTCATCATTAATTTTTTCCATTATTTTTGTTACTATTATCGATTTTTCGTTTACTTTAATAGAATGAAGAAACGCAACTTGAGCGCAAAACATCTTCACCTTTACCATTCATTAAGCTTATAGCGGATTATTTGTGTTTGTGTGTGACTGATAAGATAAGGTAATATCGATAAGAAATGATCACCAACACTAATGTTAACACTAAAAATGCTAAGACGTTTTAAATTTAGTGGTCTAACCTGAAAAAAAAGAGATTGAATTATCTTTTTGCCGATAGAAGGATGATTATTATAGAAAGATTTGATTTTAATGTGAAAAAGTGCAGTGTCGAGGCCACACAAGTGAAATTTCTACAGCATTCTCGAGGAGAACGTATCTTAAGAGTTACCAATCATTAAAAACTCGCCCATAATTTGAAGAAGGCATTAGTTTTACAGGAACGTTCCTTAGCCAATTTCACTTAAGACTGGGAAAGCTATGCATATACCTTACTACACTTGAATAACTACAAAGTAAGTCAACACCACTGTTCCAGAGTTTTTGCTAGTAGACCAGAAGTGCTGCTATGTGAATCATCATCGGTAGAAACAACAGAAGAAGCAGCAGCAGAAGCAACATCAACGTCAACAACGGCAGTGACAGATATGCGTCGCCATCACTGAGACGGCGAGGTTTGTTCGTTTTAGCAAACTCGATGAGTGAGAGGGAGAGGGATGATGATGATGAATGAGACGTTAACGTATTCCCTCATAAAAAATATCCAAATAAGATTACGCATTTACAATCTCGGTGCCATATAATGGTCGCAAATTGAGGAAATAAATCACCGCGGTGGTCTATTAGACATATTGGGATATGAGACAATTATGGGTGTCCCCGCAGCATAGACAAGGTGGGAATAGTCGCTCTCATGTCATGACGACGACGTCGACGATCGTTGACGAACGTCGATGAATGGCGACGAACGCGACAACGGCGGCTGTGTTGACGTCAAGCAGAAACGGAGAAGGCGTCTATGAGCAAGAATCGTACTCTGAATCATTTATATGTGATTTGTCTTAGTTAAGCGTTGTCGCTTTGTTTGATGACGTTGAAAATTGATTCATTAAATCATCTATTGATAGGTATTTAGATTGCATACGTTCGCATGCATGCTGCCTGCATATATATGTATATGCAAACAAACATGCGCATATATATATATATATATATGTAGCCACTGAAGGGTAAGCTTCGTCTTCACATTTTCGGTGGCATCCCCTCCTCTAAATAGCTCCACTCGATTTCTTGCTAGCCTCAAATTATGTACGCTGGTTCAGGTCTGTTTGGGGGTATTAGTGGTAAGAGTGGGTCATTATTAAAGGATCGCCTCAGACGTGTCCCGTAACGATTGTTGTGCGGCATCTTTGAGACTTACATTCCTTATAAATGCACGAGCGCTCGAGCGGCTTAAATCAACTGGGAAATATGTCGCATAATTCCCTTTAATTACTCATATTTGCAAACATAGTGCAGTTACGGTAACGAAAAGATGGGTTGGAATAAAATGATACGGAAGCGAGAACGTTTTTTTTTTTACTTCTTTTCAAGTGGCTTCTTTCCTCTCTATTCTTTCTTACCATTTTACTTATAATCTCATCTGCTTGCTAAATAAAATCACGCACCGTCTAACATTTCGTTAGGTTCCAGAGGCGATACTAATCATTGACTTGTGAACTTTTCATTTTGAATTTTAAGAAGCATGAAGAATGAAACAGGATAATAGTACAATTTAGTAGGTGCTGGTTACTGAACCTGTTGAAGTGTTTCGTTTCCGTCAAACTCACTTCACGTGGCTCTAACTCTGAAGAAGGCGCGACATCGAGAGAGGACGACGACGACGACGAAGACGAGACGACAGTCGTGTCGTGGCACAGATGACGTGATTAGATGCGACAGCAGGATTTAAGCAGTCGACCGCGAAATGCGAAACGTTTTGTCATTTCAGTCGCGCAGATGACATGACATTATAAGGAAATATAAGAGCAGTACGAGGCGTACCACAGTATACCAGTTCTTCATGGAGAGCGAATCGTTAGCACTCGGGTAAACTGGCATCTGAATGGAATTTGCCATCGATTTTTCATCAAGACAGGAAATACAATATTCATTAGAGTAATAGCAATAAGTAAGCATTTATCATCAACTGATGCGATCATCCACCAAGTCGCCAGGCTTACGAAGCATTCATAGTGATTTAAACAATAAAGTTTCATATTCCACCTTTTTTCGATAGCTCGAGTGGGTTATGAGAACACAGACTTGAAATAGACGTTGACTATACGGACGGAGACGTCGTTTTTGACTAAAGCTACTAGTTACGATTTAGCATTTGAAACCTTCGTTGGTGCACTCTTATTGTGATTGTTAAAGCGATGACTGTTCTGTACGCGTGAATCGGATAGTACTGGTAGTGCCTAGGAGTGTTCAATCGTAGTAGAAATGACGACTATTTTTGCAACCATGGCTATCTACTTAACATTATTCATTCATCACACGATTATCCTGAAAATCCCGCTCTATTCCGGATTGCAATTAAAAACACCTGTCTTCGTTAATGCGCTTTAGAGCTAGTAATTAATTGAGTAATATGATGTGATCAGTCTCTACGAGTTGTGACTGATTCTTACATCAGCGGCTAGCCGTACTTCGGGGGAAAGTACTTCTAATCGCATATAAAATCGAAGAAAAAATACGAAGCAAAAATCCATTAAAAACTGGTTTATAGAACAATTAAAGAAAAAACTAAGAGGTTTAGGAGAAAGTGAGTTCGTCATATGAGATGGATGTTCTCTTCGATTGTTGAATGGCATATCGTCGACAATCCAGGTCATGTTAGCCGTCGAACAAAGACCTCCAACGAGGTGTGAGATCAATGAGGCGAAAAATGTGCATGTTTAGTTCGATGTAGACGAACATGAGCATCTTCCACTGGTAATTAGCTGTGAAAATTTAGGTCATTTTTCGTTTAATTACATATGTAAGAAAGTGGCCACCCAATAAATAATCAACACACATATTTCCCACCTACCTATATCTGCACGAACGCTGTTTTTATTGAGAAAACGTGCAAATAAATTGCCTTAACCGCGTAATGTTAATGTATAAGGTAGGCGAAAAAATGGTGCAATATTTGAAAGAATATATTTGGTTTCATAAGTATACGTACCCGTGCTACCATGAATGTAAACATACATAGATACATACATACATACATACATACATACATGCGTACATAAATACATACAAACATACATACATTACATACTTGCATATATACATACATACATGCACACACACACATACACACATAGATACAGGCATACATACATACATACATACATACATACATACATACATACATACATACATACATGCATACATGCATACATACATACATACACACACACACATACATACATACACTAAACGATTGACACTGAAGCGTGCTTATTAAGGTATTTCAAATGAGATATGGCCGTCATGCGCAAAACGAGGAGAGCAGAATTATGAGGGAAATCATTGCGACACGGCGGCAATTTGTCCATTGAGCCACTAGCCAACCAGCCAGCAAAAGACGTCGAATGGCTTGACGATTTCTCTCTCTCTACGCTTCTCATGTCATCTTGACATTATACGACCACCATCGAAAAGTGTATTAGACATTGACATATATACATATACGTATACATATATGTATATATGTATATATACAGTTATAGAGGTGCACATGTATGTTTGTATATTTAACAATGAATATAAAACAAGGTGAAGATGAGCTCTCTATGAGCAGCGCTACACATGCCAGTATTGTGAATGTTGAGACTTGAGAGCAAATGTCAAGAGGTTAGACTGAAACGACTGTGACGAACCAAAACTCATAGTTGCTTCATAGAAGACTATTTTCGTCGTCAGCGCTGACAATCGTGACCGATTGAGCTTCGTAATTACTGTAAACGCCTTTTTGTTCGCTACTAATCGGCCACGAACAAAATTTAATTCGACTCGTTTTCTCAACGAGTTAAATGCGTCCACCTTTGTATGGTATCATCTTTTGATTGGTTGTTTTGTTGGCATACGAAAATGCACCTTACAATGGTGACTGTAGCGCATCGTATATCAAACCCGTCGAAATCGCTTTGATAAAACTTACGGTGCTGGTCAAGACGATCGGTAACGATTAAATGGAAGTATGATGAACGACGACGCTTGAAATGCTGTTCGCATAAATGGAAGGTGTTTTGCAAAACACTATTTGGCGAATCGTTTATATGCTTTTGTCTAGTGAATCGAACACGATTTATCGGTCTAATGAATAGCGACAGCGTGTTAGCAGTAAAGGAACAATAGGCTAATTGCGTAATTAAAAATCGGAGCGGAAAAGTATTAAGCGGTTAACTCAAGTGGATTACTGTAGACGAGCTGACGGTGTAAGTAGTTTTGTGCGTGGAATGTGTATGATGTGTGTTTTTCTTCCTCGTTATGTTGTTTGGCGTTTTTTTCTTCTACTCAGGCAATTTTTAAAAAATCGTGCTAGACGTTCAACCTGGCTGACCGACTGCAATCAGCAACAGCACAACGACGAGAATGTGTTCACGACCATTTTCTTCGTCGAAAAACGTCGTTTATTGGAACGATTCTGGAGATAAACGAAACGAATTGCGTAACGATATTTCGACGAGAGACATGTCGATTGTTTACATTGGATTCCAATAAAATCCTAACAAATTTAATTACTCGCACTTGGACTGCGAAATTGGCCCATTAGCACGGCAGCGTCTTGCTTTTATTAAAATCCTCAACGACTAAACATAGCCAAGAAAATTGAATACGCCTAGAAGTACACTGCACTGCTAGACCACTCATCTCTTCCACCCCAAGAATAGTCCTCATAGAGAGAGAGAGCAGGACACGGTACTGATATCTGAAAACTTGCATACTGATAGAAACATGTGGACCAATACACAAACACACACACACACAAACACATACACACACACACACACACACACACACACACACACACACACACACACACACAAGCCGAAATCGTCTTTTCGTGTACAAAAGTTTTAAACACTAAGTAGTTATATGAAGAATAACCAGCACATGTTTAAATCATAGAATGGATGCGATAATGTGTAATATGGTGTGGTAGAGATTGGTGCCAATGCCGAGCCCACACTCAATCGCAGATTTTTATCCAATTCGATCTAGTTAATGCGATTACCATCGGATTTAACTCGACGAGGAAATGATTTTCAATCAGGATAACTCGATGTCGATAGAGCATGCGTAGCGTAGTTCGTTTTGATGAGTGTAAGCATTACATGAGCACAATTCGATGGCAGTGGAACATTACAATCCTAAGAAACATCTATCTAGATGATGGTAAAATGACTTCAAAGGAAATTATTAAGGTTATACATCAAGCAAAAAGTTTCAAGGAACCATGAACATACAGGGGCCAAGTGAATACGGGTGAAGAATAATCACAATGGGAACGGCAGTTTTCATTGCAAACGACCTGCATGGCTTCGTCGGCTTTTCTTACATAAAAACGACAGAAATTTGTGCATCAACGACTGAACTTTCCTTCTTTGGTAATGGTAAACGCAGTTACCAGTCTCTGGCGATACATGACATTTCTAGTGTCGACAACATCGCAAAGATTAGTTCGTCATGCGGACAGTGTGACGTGTTAGAACAGTGATTCATCCGCATATGAACCTTTTTTCTAATAATCAGAACGATATCCAACAGAAATTTTGTTGGTAAGGATTCACATACTTCTTCACATTTTCCGCGAACTCCCTTCCCACACCTATACGCGCATGAACTACCTCATATGGGCCAACGACAAAGGAATCGCGTCAACGATGTGATTTCAAAAACTCGACTCTAGCATGTGGTTTTTTTCATTCACATCTAGAATTCGGTGTGAAGAAAAAAATTTGGACAACGACTCTGACGGCTATGGCGACTATGATGACTATGATGACGACGACGGCCGCAGCAAACTATGAGAAAGAACACAACTGCGTAAAAAAACGCTAACGAAAATCTAAAGAATGATATGAATGAGCAAAGCATCATATAATCGTATTGATGGGAAATGAGTTTGATAAACGAGAAATATTTAATTCGATATAGATGTGCAATATTAACTTGTATCCGTGAGAAATATTTCCGCTTTTCTTAATCACACGCAAGGTATAGGACAAATCTGAAGAAAAATCTCCGCATCGGTTCTTGTGGAATACCCACATCAGCAGATAAAACGAACAAACTTTACAATTGACGGATAGTTCAAATTCGAATTCAATAACTAAAGTAAGCTGCGCAGAGTCCGAGAGGCTCGAACCAATTGCCGAGACCTTCGGAGTGACTGATTTAGAGACGTTTTAAAAAGCTGCTAAAAGCTCTTAGCGTTGATCAATCCCTGAGAGATGCGCCGTGAATTCGACTTCATTAAGCATCGTTTGGAGGTGCTAGAATACACATCTGACCTTTACAATGACCCGCGGTGGCCTACCGATGTATCGAGCCAGTGCTGCTTTCCTTCCAAGCAAGTCTGGTACCTGTTTACGACCCCGGAGGGACGGAAAGCTTGGTGAGCCATGGGCGCAAGGATCGATTCCACATGTGGGTTTCACGACGCCTCCGACCACTGCGCCACACGCGGGCTAGAGACGTCTTAGTTCTTCAAACTTTTGTGGTTTTCTTCTCTTCAACGTCACTGATTGTTTGTTCTTCTTCAACGATGGACATATCCATAAATTATTCATGAACAATTTCATAGTTGAAACGTCAGCTCTGGCAAATGAATTCCTTGTTTCATTTTTAGTAAACATTACTTTTATTTTACCTCATTTCCCACTACAAAGCAGTAAAAGCAGACGTAGAATACTAAAGAAATGTTTACAGTTGCTCATGACATTATAAAAGCACAACCTCTACAACAACTTATTCACTTGGATATTTGAATGGGACGTGATCGCGAATCGTGCACGCCAGCACAATCTGTATTTCTCTGGGACTTTTTTTTTTGGTTGCTAGGAACATTTTTATTCCGATAGTCCTGAGAAGCTCACGAAAGAATGTTTTCTTGTTAAGAAAGCAGGTAATCACCGTCTCTGAGGACTCGGAAAGGGATTGTTACTTTTCTCAGCACATTTTTCATCAGCAAAATGACTATTTTTGTTCTTGGTCTACTCGTAACATTTTATGCTGATGAGAATGTTAAGTCCCCTTGTCAGCTTGAGTGATTCGGGGGTTGTTGCTGATGGCACCGACGCCACACAGCTGCATTTTGCAGTTCGACAACCGAACACAAACTGGTCACGAAGTGGTCGTAAACTACGAATAGAACATTTGATGGCTAAAAATCCTATTCTGCACTAAATTGTGCAGTCTTTGAAGAGTTGTTCTCATGTCCGCACAGAGGGTATTCGTAAAACAAATTGGAACTTAGTTTAGTTATAAGAGAGTCTAAGAGCGAAATGTCAAGGTGATGGCCCTTCGTTTTCAATGTAGCTCAAGGCAAAAAAAAAGATCCACTGATGAGTTTCGATAGAGGCGTTGAAGACACATGAGAAAATGAGTCATTATGTCGGTGATATCACAAAATGATAACAAATATAATATATACATTACAATAGCGCATACCTTCAACATGTCCTGGACAGGCGATTATGTTGCAATGTCACTGTTGCGATTCTCATGTAGCTACATTTACAACTGATTAAAAAGAGAGCAAATCCTACACAATGTTAATGATTTCAGAGAAATACTAGGTGTAAGCAATTACTGTTTCAGCTCCACTAGACGAAGTGGGATCCATGGATAATTTTCCAGATAACGTCAAAATGTGGATATTTTGTTGCTGTGTGTAATATAAAAGCAGTTATGGCTCACTTTGAGGTGCTCTGCATCGATTCACGCTTAGTTCGGTCACTAGTTCAATTCCGCTCTTCGAATTCACAGACTTTCATTCGTCAGCAAATTCGTGGCAGACTTATCTGTGAAGATAAAAAGAGGATAAAAACAGAGAATTAGAATGTAATAAATCGGTACGTCATCACAAATTTTTGTTGAGGCTAGATACGCGTCCAAGCACTACTAACAAGCTACGTATTGAGCCAAATGCATGCCGCAACCTTTGGGGTTGACCAACGCCGTCCGGTTTTTCTACTGTTGTTTTTAAAAAAAGAGATGAGTGCATGAGTGCATTCCATTGTGACCATGTATTAATACTAAATATAGCTGTCTCATAGTAAATTTAGCATATAGAGCTGAAAGAGGTTTCTGTGAGAATTCAAACAGGAGCAATACTAACGAAATTATCATTTTGACGAAAACTATTAAAAAATACTGAATAGCTTGATTATAATTGTTCAAGAATCGAAATCGAAAGAAAGATGAAGGCATTCATTTTCCAATGGCGATAGCTGATCATCGCATGTGTTTCGTGTTATAAAACGTCACAGCGACGAAAGTTTTACGAGTGAAATTAAGTGATTGCTTGCAGGTGAAAGCTATCGAGGTATGAGGCATCCGTCTGCTCTGTGCTGACCTCGAACAACCGGCCATCCTCCAGTACTAAAATTCAACGCCCGTTATTATTTATCTACCGAAACTTTCCTCCTGAAAGTGAATCCTCCAAAGTAGTAATAAAGATGTAAAAAGGCTTGGAACGCAGTGGTTAGAGGTGTTGTGGAATGCACAACTGGTCGTTTGTTTGCTCTCAGGCTCATGATAAACCAAGAGCTTCTCAGTGATCAAGAAATAGTAACCAAAATTGTCCGAGAGAATAAAAACACTGACCTGATATATCAGTAGGATCCTGTAATTGCATAGGTCAGCAACGCATTCAGATATCTCTTCACTGACGTAGAATGCATGGAGAAGTCTAGGTAGCTGGTGAGACGCTTCTTCCTTTGTACGCTTACTGAGGATAATAATAATGCCTTGCTCATTACAGAAAAATGACATAAAGTTTGTGCATAATGGACTTTTAATACTCGCCCATGTTCAAGTATTCTTTATACACGATGATACAAAAATCGTGATACAAATGATACAAAAAAAGTGATATGAAGAAACAAAACGAAAAAGTGAGCGAATGAGGAAAAATGGGGATAGGATACAAAGGAGAGAAAGGAAAAGGAACAGAAGGGAGAAATAAGGAACAAAGGGAGAGAATAAAGTGTAAAGAAACTAGACGGATAAACAATGATGACAACAAAATCGTTATTTTTGGTGATCCATTAGATTTCCACTTTATCCATGTGTACGTGAAACGACGCTCAGGAAAAACTTGACTGTAAAAATTTGGTGACCAACGATCGTTGAGTGCCATAGTACCATACCATACCATACCATACCATACTATAAGAATAAAAAAGAAACTTGGACAGTACTTCACAATAAAAGCTAAGGTGCTTAATGCTCCCAGCGTTGTCCAATCCTGGAAGCATTGTGCATTCAACTTCATTGAGCACCGTTAGATCTGACTCAATGCATGTCTGTACTAAATGCTGAGTTGCAGCAACTTGTCGGTATATCACATCACTGCTGCTATCCCACCCAGAAATGTCTCCTACCAGTTTGGCGACTCCGGGTAGACTTACTGAGCCTGGTTTGCTGGGTCGAGCCCATGAACACTGCAAGGCACCTCTTACTGCTGCACAACACTTGCCCCAGTGTTTCACAATATACACGTGTTAGATAAATAGCATTGTTAAAATGTGGCTAACAAATAACAGAGAAAACATCTCATCAGAAAAGTAACATCAAATGAGGAACAAAAGAAACGAGAGGAAAAAGAAAGAAGGATACAGGATATAAGGGAGAAACAGAGGAAAAGAAAAAGGATCATGTCTTTTAGCAAGTTCTTCAAACGAACTAAAAGTGAAAGCTCTCGTTTTTCTAAGAAAAAAGTATTTCTTTTCTATTACATTGCAGAATTGAAAATTATTTGTTTTTTCATTCTACCCATTCTTCCCATTCTTTCATTCTTCATTCATTTTATTCTATTTCATTCTATTCTTTCATTTCTATTTTCTGTTCTTTTCCCTCATTTATACGAGTTACGCTTTCACGTTTCGCTTTTACATGTTCTTGTTAGCGTTCATTTGAATCAACAGTATCCACGGTGGGCTTCTCGAATTCACATATTTCCTAAGTAAGAATTAAGCTTTAATAAAAGCAGTTTAGAAAACGTAACTTCAAATTAGGGTGGGGACAATAACAAGCTATCTATCGAACAATCCCGTGGTTGCGCAGATTGCGATTCGAACACAGTGAGGTTGAAAGGTCGTCAGTAAGTTTATTTCATGGATGAAAACTAGTTGGTCAGCGTGTTTGTCAGAAAGTAGCAGGGTTCTTGGTTGATTTTTGCTACCCACATAATTACTCTCTCTAGCAAGAGGCTTCTATCCCACCTGTGCCATTTTTTTCCACCTTATTGTCGAATTTACAGTTCAGCAAAGAAAATCCTCTCTACAACTGTCCTCACTGATGATTTTTTTTCCTACACAACCTAGGAAAATAAAGACAAGTGCCTAGCATTCATGGAAATCGTCTGCCTTTAATATCGAAGCCACTATTGTTAGCGGTGATGTACTATGACTTTTGCTATACTAGTATCTTATAGAGTCCATTTATCAACAGCAAGAATGAAAGACGACGAAAACAAAAGAAAGGACTATCATCTAGCATGGAATCTATATTATAAAAAAGCGATTTCCGACGAATTGCTGAATATTTGTGGAATGCATCCAATTTTCCAATTTTCTTTCTTCTGCCACTTTTTTGTTTAATTGAATGATCCACCTGGTTTCTCAAGAAAATTCTTTCAAGTTAAGAAAGAATTTAATCTGCTATCACGATTTCTTAAAGCAATGCTTCTTTTAACACATTTCCTCATTTATAATTGAAGGGAATTCTTCCTTAAGAAAAAGAATCTGCCTCTACAAATAAGTCTCTACTAAGAAAGTAGTTGTCTAGGATAAATATTAGCACCCTGGACTTTTAGATAATTGGTTAATCGACGAATTATAACATTTAGTATTTATCTTGCGAGTTGTTCTTACTTATGCTGCGAAAATCGACCACCATCCAACGACATTCATCTGGAAGACGACAATCGTCAAGCAGCACCTGAGCGAACCCGCGGAAATGTTCGAAGACCGTGGAAGATGGAGGCAAGGAAACGAGTGAGTGTAAAAAGTGCTGAAGATCCATATAGTAGATGTGAAGATGGGTAGTGCAAAGTTCAAAATACAAAAAAAAATTGAGTAACAGTGATGATACGGGGATGATAGTAATATGACAGCACTCTAACGTATGATTAAACACGGCTGAGGGGAGGTATCAGCTCTCTCTCTCTCTCTCTCTCTCTCTCTCTCTCTCTCTCTCTCTCTCTCTCGACCAACGGTGGGCGTCAACGGTTGATGTTTTCAGAGCGGTGGTTTGGCAATGGTCATTATCATTTTCATCTTCAGGTGAAAGCAATTTAGCGCCACCTTTAATTAGCTCGCCACCACAACGCCATTTAGTCAACGTAAAAACAGTAGTGGAGATCGTGTAGTACAGTATTTAGAGATACCTTGCAATACAGAATTGGTGTCGGTTCAATCCGACGTCACGTCTCCAGCTCTCTTTAATAGACGAATTGGTAGCACACTTATATAGGAGGATAAAACATTAAGGTAAGATATCGATAGGTCCCTGCAAGTCATTATATTGACCAGGCAGGCGTTCATTCGGCTTCAGCGATTCTCGATGAACTCAAATAGATCACAGATCCTTATGAGAATGACTGACCACGATCCTTTATGCCTTACTATTTTAAAAAAAGTGGCGAAAACTACGAGCTCATTTTAGAATTCCACGAAGCCAAACAAGTCTCTTCACGGCTTTTAATGGAAAATTGATTTATAAATAGATAGACGATCGTACACTGTACGTATTATGAAGCATATTGAACAAGAAATTCATAAGATCTTTCGACGGATAGCACTTGCATATGAAAACAAACTACCATCGCCGTCAATTTGTAATAATCGGCTAAGAAAGGACATGAACAACCACTGACAACGAATAGCCTTATGGGAAGAATCGCTCTAGAAAAAGCGTAGTATCCAGCGACTTATAACAGATTAAAAATCAGATGAAAACCTTCAAGTAACCAAAAAATGAATGTAGAGTGGTTCGTTTTCTCGAAAATTGGCTACGTCCCAAGTATTTTTGATGCCAAATTGAAAAGTATGAAATCAATGTCAAATAGTCAGTATGTCAAATACCCCAGAACAAATATCCCCAGCGTTATTTAATAAAAGAAGAGTTTGTTTGTACCAGACCTTCACCATTTCACCTACTTGTTCAAACTTTTCCAACTGAAAAATTAAAACAACAATCACTCAAGCTCTGGATATGTCTGGATTGATTTGGGAAACATTCAAGAACAATCAAGAATGATTGTGTTAAGGGATAAGTCAAGTGTTAATTTGTTATGAAGCGAGCATTGTACTTTTAAATAAACGGTTATTGAATGCTTTTTTTCCTCTTTTGAGGTTTTTTTTCTACTACTTACCGTAAGGATGATGCTCGAATATTTGTTTCAGTTGCAGCTCTCTACTCAAAGAAAGTTTCACCAATTATTGGATATTAGACGTGAAAATCAACACATTACGGTGAATGATGAGAGAATACGGTTTGCTATTCTCATGATGATATTGCGTGGATATAGAATGAAGGGCAGATTTGACCTTTTAAGGTGAATGGCAGTATTGCCGAATGTGGTCCTAAATAAAATGTGTCCATTAGTCAGTGCCTAATGGCGTTGATTATTTTCAGATGAATCATTCTGGAACTGTTTAATTAAAACGAATGAACACGTGCACTATCGTGCAGAGTCCTCGTCAGTGCCTCTTTTGAATCGGAGACGCCGACGTTGACATCTGAGCGTTGCAGCAGCCGAAGCTGGTTCTGTAGAACATGTCAGCAAACAAAAAATTCACATAATGCCAACTATGTTAGCATTAGTCATACTGATTCTTCTGAATTTAATAGGAGAGTTTTTAATGAGAAAAAAGAATTCTCGAATTCGAAAAGGTCGACGAAATGCCAATGACGAAAACCTCTGGAACCATGAGCTTTCGAGAGTTTCAAGGAAGGTCGACTCGACCAGCACGGAGTGGCATTCATGATGGAGACAAAGCCCTTAAATGAAAGTACTCATCTGCAAATTAGAAGGTATTCGTAGATTACAGATGCGAGGTAACTTAGCGAAAGAAAGAAGTGCTGGATTTGCAAAATGTGTTAAGCTTGGGTTGTGTAAGTAAACAAATGTGTTGCAAGAATCGCTATATTATGTCATTTACAAGATTACGCTGAAATTATAAGATACATTAATAGTCTTAAATATTACTAGACGTTATTAGATGCATATCTTTCTTACAGAATGACTTGCAGCAGCTTACCGATGCACCAGGTCAGTGGTGTTGTCTTCCCAAATAAGCCTAACACCAATTGGGCGACGCCAAAAGTATGGAAGGCTCGGTGAGCGTTGGACGCAGAATCGAACCAGAGAGCACGCATCAATTGTCTTAGGGCTACTCTAAACATTGCGCTACACGCCCTTCGTAGTAAATGTTGTGGTACAGAAGTGATACAATTATGTTAGAAAAAATCCAAGCAGAAAACAAAAATCTTGTGCATAAAATGATGACAGAAGCCAGGTAAATTTAACAGCGAGCTGTTTTTCTTAAACGTTGTCATAAAATGCCATCTTTAACATCGATGGTGCTGAAACACTTCAATGGACTTCAATGCCTGATATTGAAATTTTTATTTTCTAGAGTATTTTTTTGAATATTTTTGCTCGTATTTTGCATGTCTGGAAAAATCTGTGCTCATTTCTCAACAAAGAACAGAGTTTGAAATACAACGGCAACAGAAATAATTGGTCAATTTACACAGCCAATGATGGTTTTAGTTAAATTCTTTACAAATTAAATGCATTATTCTCTTTCATAAACAGAAAAGTGAAACATCATCAGATGCTCTTATCATTACTGCAGATTGAAGCGACTATAGATGGATTAAAAACTAACTGCACCAAAAAGCAGGTGGGTCTGCTCCCACCGAAGAGCGTCGAAGGAGCTCCACTAACGTCGTTCAGTTGTCCTTGTTGTACGATAGGGTCTTCCAAGACGTTTCGATGGCAAGAGGTGTACAACGGAATAACATCTTTCGTATGAAACCTTTCACACTCATGATTTTATGAGGACGATACCAACGGATTGTCGACAGGGCTATATATGGAAGAGAATGGTGTGGACGTGCAATATGTTTATTTATGGGTAAATTTATTATCTTCTATGTAGTAGTTGTTCAGGCGTAGTTGTTGAAAGCGGCCGTTCACCGCATTCCATCCATTTTTTGTCAACTAAATTTTGGTCTAATTCCACATCAGAATACAAATTGCACACCTACATGACCGTACAGCCACATTTGCATGAATACGATTACGTTCAGTGTGTAATGTATAGGTCCCTCAAAAGAACAAGAAATGCAAGATAGCTCACACGTGTTCCTGGAATCGAAATGCCTTTTACCTAAGGCAAATGGACCTTCCCGTGTGTTGTTCAATTCCATCCTACCACCTCGAGACGCACCACGCAACGTCGTGGCTAACCGATTTCAGATCCCTAGTATACTAGTAGTGTATAGGCTGAAGACGCTGTTTTTGACGAATCACATTAATAAAAGGAAAGAGCAACAAATCTGTTCCGTCACTGGATATTTATGGCTTGTGATCAACTGATTGATTTAGGAACCTATAAGTTACCTTGTACGCGCGACTACTATAAATTGCACTCTTGTCACTGTATCACACCCCATACTCCAAGACGGTGGAACTTATATTATTATGTAATTATTTGTGTCTACGCGCGTGTGCAGGCCTATGTGTACTTGTATGTGTGAGTGTATGCATGTATGTATGTATGTATGCATGTATGTATATGCATGTATGTGTGTATGCATGTATGTATGAATGTATGTATGTATGTATGTATGCATATATGTATGTATGTATGTATGTATGTAATTATATGTATGTATGTATGTATGTATGTATGTATGTATGTATGTATGTATGTGTGTGTGTCGACTTAAATTCATGAAATACGTTATTATCGTTATATAATAGTATAGAATGAATGATATGCAAATGTGTTATGTAATATCTCAGCTTCAGATATGAAGACAAGTTGTTACACTCAGTGAAGGGTATTAGGTTACCGTATGCAAGTGATGCTGAGTTGACTAGTGGACAAGTGAGCGCTATCTTATTGGCATGTAGAACATGTGCTAAGAGAGCGAGAAAGTGAACATTACAGCATTAACTAATCAACTTAAAAGATGTAATGCTCCCATCGTATTACCACAACCTGACGACAACAATCGCATCAACCAGGTGACACTAATTTTTCTTCCTCACCTGTTTCCCTCGTCGAAATTGTTTGCACCTTTACGACTTGTCATTGTTATGATAGGTAACCCACTACAATATTTCGAAATTCACATAAGTTACTGTCATGTTATGTTTGTTTCAACAATATGTCATAACAATCTCTCAAGGAAAAGGATTTCGGTAAACCTTAAATGATAAACCTTTATCTCTTCTGTTCCGTTCCTGGGTTTTTTTTATTCATTGGCAATGCACGGTCGGACTGTAGAATGGTGCGAGATGAATCAGTAAAAAAAAACTGAAAAAAAAACGGAAAAGGATTAAATAATTCATTCCTGAATTTGATATTTTTTATTTTATTTTATTTCATTCGTCTACTCATCTACTGTGCGGATCCCAGCACTTCTCACATCCAATCCGTTTCTTCGCATGCATCGTCCATGAAGGTTTCCCAAGATTTTACGTGTGGCTTCTGTTGCTGCTTGAGGAATTTTCATTTCATCTTGAATGTCATAGAATGCTGGTCAGGCAATTCTCCCTCGAGACCTGAGATGGCCGGCCTGGAGAGTTCCCAGTTGGATTTCAGAGAGCGATTTTTTTCCAGACAAGCCCGTTACCAATTACCTCGTGGGTGGAGAGGCTTGGTTGACCTGGGGCGGAATCGAACTAGAATCATTCTCGTGATAACGGACATCACTATATCAGCCCTGACTACTGAATTACAGTGAAGGATAAACTCTGGTTGAAATTAAAGCACACAAGTAATTTTCCTTGAGCAAATTATGTGTGATCAAGAGGTCACAAAGAAAAACTATTGTAATGTCAGAAACTAGACAGTTACATGTTTTTGTTTTTATATTATCTCAAGCCACAGGATCTCTGATTCAAAAGAGAAACAGAACAATAACGCATTATATAAGTAATTTTATACGGAACTAAAATGCAGCCGTAACTCAATAAATTACTGTTTCCCGTTTAAAATGATTACTAATCACATTTCCATAACTCAAGAACCTTGACCAGATCACAATTTATTATGCTTAACCGAATGGTTAGGCTTTACTATCAATTATACTCATGCAGCTCGTTTTGAATTTTTTAACTCTATCAAGTCCTAACGGTTTACTGCCTTATCGTGGCTGGGAGATGTTCCTGAGTGTCGAGCTGCGAGATACAGCGAGGATTCATCCCCTGGCAAGGAGTTTGCCGTTTCAGCCATGAAGCCCATATAAAAGTAAACCAGTACCAGGATCCATCGCCGTCCTGGTATCAAACTAGTCCCATAGTGGCAAATCTCCCTCTGATCCACAAGAGCGGCGAGAGCCTGTGGTGGTGGCGAGCTGGTGCAGACATAGGCTAGGCTGACTTCCGAACTCAAGGAAGACACTATGACTAAGTCAGAAAATCTCCAAAAAGATGGAGAATACGCTGGACCCTCACGACCAGTGGGGAAGGGCAGTCCAAGTATCCAAATAAGTTTTAATAGGACGTTGTGTGGTGCCTGCGATAGGTATTGAATATACATGACACAGTAGTAGCGTATTAAATAGTAAAATGTAAATCCGTTTCAAAGTTACAAGAGCATACTTCTAGAGTTCAAATTGTTCTTATGATTTTGCTGCAATCTAGGCATGGATACGATTAGCAATAATTACTGTATTAAGAAAAGATGCGGCACCTCCACTAATGCAGGAAAAACAAGGGAGATAAAGTTTTAAGCAATAGAATACGTGTAAGGTATTGTAGAAAAAAATCTTCCATCATCCTGGAATTTCACAGTACACAAATGTTGCCGTATGACATGGATTTGCGAACGATCTCCACCAGTTGGATTCTACCTTCCCAAGGAATCTTAGGTGAGAACAAATCGATTTTATTAGAAATCGCTAACTTCCTTATTTAAACTTAGCCAAGACGATATCATTCCTCAGTCCAATCTATTAGACGAGAAAATAATTTCGTATGGTGACAAACTGAGAAGTCCTAGCACGACTTTTAGATATCAGTGAAAGAAGTCCTACCTAAGCAGGAAATTACCAATCAAACAGAAACTGCGCAAGAGTCCACACAAGGTTTTATGGATCATACAGCTTTCCAAGTGACGCAAAAATACTGCACAATTCCAAACACTATCTAGACTACTTTCTTTTATCGCATTCTAAACATGTCTAAATACAGTTTCATCTGAAAATCCTATGCGCTATGAAGTTATGTTCCATCTCACTTGCACTGTTTCACTTCTTTTGATATCTGAATGAGGAAACAAATGATACTCAGTTGATAGGGAGATGAAAATTTGCGATCGGAATCATCCCATATTGGCATTGCTGTCCATCAAAACAACTTTGGTAGCAACCATCAGTGATTCCACTTCTTCGTATGACACAAATCATTACTATTATCGTTTTTAAAAGCAATGGTGGAATGAAAGATGAAATATGGCGATGACGTTTTACTGAACGCTAGCGTTCAATTCGATATTGTTGCTGATGAAACCGAATATGTTGAGCTGATTATGGCAAACTCTAAACAAACACTCGGACCGAAATAGATTCCCCACAAACGATGACGTTAATGAAAATATTTTTCGCTATCAGAAGTATGACAATGAGGGCGTTCAACGACAGGAGTGAAAATTACCTGGTCGCCAAGAAAACTAGTCATGTATTGTGTCATAAACAACAAATACCTCAAAGGTTATCAAAACCGGGAAGGGTTGTGAATACACAACTAATCATAGCCCGAGTACCCCGGGCAACACCAAATAAGAAAAATGGGGCTCATAGAATAACATAAGTATTCTACATGCTAAAATCTAGTAAATAAAAACGTGATAAAGTTTTCCTTAGCCTCATCAGATTGCGTTGCAATAACTGATGGCACTATTTGCTATGTTGATCACGACCGATCGCAACAGATTTTGTCCGAAAGTACTGAAATCCAGAAAAGAAATAATACGTTTCCACGTAACATGTCATAATGGTCAAACGCTAAAATTATGACACACATGCTGCTTCGTAAACAGATCCAGAATACAAGCTGTTCAATATCAAAACACAAGTTTCTGTAACAATTCTGACTCATCTCATTACTAGAAAGGATTCTGCTCAGGTGGAACTGCGTACTCGCTCTCCGAATAAACACAATATTGAAAAACTGAACTTTGAACACCGGTTGACTGACCATATTCTTAAAATTTTATAAACTCGAGTCAGTCATCTCACCAAACACCTAGTTCTGCGATTTCATAATTGCTATTATGATGGGTTGACCATTGCACATAATATGAAGAAAGGCTATCTCCCCAATTTTTAGTGCAAAAGCAATCATCTAACGCCCACGTTCCGTCATTTTAACTCCCAAGTAGAAACGCGGCCATGTCAACGCTCAAGGAGATCCGCATTATTTGAACAATGCTGCATAAAACAACCGGCATCTTATATTGCTTCACACTTGTTTCATTTTAGAGGGATAAATCACTTCTGCTGAAAACCACGTACCGTTTTTTGGAGGAAATCCCTGCCCAATCATCACCATCTGCCATATTTTCCAAGACACGTTCGTCTCTTAGACCTATCTCCGATTTTTAAAGTAGCTAGGCGATGTGAAAAAGTACCAAGCATTATTTGTTGCTTGGACCTGATATATCCTAGCAAATGCAAGATCTGGTGTTAGAACACTTTATTACGGAAAACAACGCTAAAACTGTCAGTTCCAAAACGAAGGTAAAATAGTGGATAAAAATGATAAAAAGTGAGTATCCAAGCATATGAGTATCGTACCCACTAAAATAGAGACAACACTGACTTGCACCGGTTTCAAAAAAGAGAAATAAATGAGATAAACAGACCTTAGAAGGCAAACCAGATCTGAGAACGTCGCAGAGCGAAATGTTGACGATCAATAAAGAAATCCGCTTGATTATAGACAACATTGTCTGGGTTTCCAACAAATACAAAACCGATGCAATAAGACGACCATGCCGCTTTCTACGGGCAGAGCAGGGCATAAAACTCAGAAACTGTATCACAGTCAACAATACGAAAAAAAGAAAATAAAACAAAGACCAGTGTTCTAAATTCAATGGCGCACTTTTGACATCAAGGAATAATAAATACTTTAACATTATTGGTCGGCGTGACAGTCCTTGGACATGTACTACATTGTTGAATTTGAAAAAAAAAAAACCTTTGTTCCCACTACTACTGGTTTTTCTTCATTACTATAAATCTCTCACAATTTTCAGCCCATACAAGTGAAAAGAACTGACTTCGTCACTGTTATGAAAACGCAAAACTGATGCTTCACTTCACTTTTTTGGTCTCTGGCTAATAGTACATACCCCTAGCCAATGATCCCAAAAAAGCAGAACAAACTATAATCCGCCAATAAATATATTGCAGCGCAAAGTACTATTTATTAAAACCTGCCCTGTTTATAGCAGTTCTGCCCAAAAACTTTCCCGCACCTTGTTCACACAGGCACTTTTGATTAACGTTTTGAGCCCTCTGCTTCGTCTTTGGTCCAAGCAGAGATTCTGAGGAAAAACCACTATAAAATATCTTCACAAAGAACGCACGTCGCGATTGCCTCCTTTTGTGGGTGCCATGCTATAAGCAAATTGCAATATCAAGACAAAGAACCGGATATGAACAATGATTTTGAAAAACCTGTGTAGGAAGAAAATCCTACTTAGGTTGTTGTCCGTAAGGGTTCGGCACCACCCCTGGTATGTAGCCAATGTGAGCATGACCCACAGACTGTGGATCTGAGGGAAATGAGGATGCATTTGGAGAGTACATCACATATGGATTCGCTACAGCATACGGTAGAGGGCCCTGCTGACCTATACAAAATGGTTAAATGAAAACGGGAAAGATATGAGCAATATTCAAGAAAATATCAAAAAGTAGAAAGCACTTACCAGCACAATAAGGATGGATTTGAGGCACAGATGACGTGGTCGCATACGGATTTGGGACAACAGGAGCCATAGCTCTGAAAAAAAAAAAACCTGAATTTCCCATAAAACAGGTGCACTATTAAAAAAAAAGCAAAAAACAGAATTGCATCCAAAATGTACAAAAAATCTGAATTGAATAATTCCAATGTAAAACACCCACACATTTACTTTTCTCTCTCTTGCAGCGTATGAGGCGACAGACGCATCTGGAGCAATAGCATTTGGTCTCATGGATGTTGGAATCGAAACTGGAACACTAGTGCACAGCACTTTTCCTCTTGAAGCCGTAGCCGGTGCCCCCAAATAAGGACTCGGTGTCGGAGCTTGGATTATCGAAGATGCACGAGGATCTTTTATTGTGGCCGCAGATGTGGGCGCTGAAGCCACTTGGACAGTAGGCGGCATAAGGTCGGATATAGATGGTTTCATTTCTGCATGCTGAACGTTAAGATTTGTTCGTGAGCTCACAGAAGGAACGGCTATCGGTGCTGATTTCGTCGGCAGCGATGAAATGCCATTGTCCTTCTAAACATTTGTAGAAACAGCTATGGGAGAAAAATTGAAGAAAAAAAAATCACACACGCTATCTCACTAGGTGAAACAAATGTTTATGGAATCCGATATTGAGAGAATAAATCTAGTGAATATAAGTAAGAATGAAAAGCTATATTAAACCCACTATGTTTTCAATTGGAACTTCAGTGCTGTCCTGTTCCGTCTCAAGTTTTGGCTTCTTCGGCTTTGGTTTAAGGTCTGATGAGAAAATATGCTTATAAGACGAGAAATCACTTGCAATTAAAGTCGAAGTTGTGTCGAAAACATGGAAGATTTACCGAGGTCATTTTCGCTATCGTAAGATTCACCACTGTTACATTCCATATTACTCTGTCCAAGTACTATGGAGCCGGCAACATCAGAAGATGCACACCCGTCATCTTCATCATCGTCTTCATCATTTTCCATGTCTTCGTCAGGCTCGAAGATGTCCTCGGAGTCAGAATCTGAGCTGAAATTAAAGTTGGAGACTTTCCTTGAAATTTACGATGAAATTACTTACACAATTTTTCTCTTCCTTCTCGGCTTTTCCTGCTCATTTAAACCAATTTCAGTATCTTCATTGGCATCGAGTTCCTCACCGTCGCTATTATCCACAAGTGCTGTCTTTGATTTCGCCACTGCTTTGCGAAGAGGCCTATATGTTCACCTCATTGTTATTCAAATATTGCAGGTCACTCAATAAAGTGATGCAAGCTTGAAGTTTTCCTCATTACGATAAACGGCATGTATATGCAATTCAGCGAAAACCTATTTAAAAATAGATGACTAAATTTAAACGATTAAGGATTTCAAAAGCAGAATAACCTGCCAGTGCGCGTTTTGGGACCATCAACAATGTCATCGCCCGTGTCCGGAGCCAAAGTATTGTCATCTTCATCACTCGTTTCGTCGCTTGATACTACGGTACGCCGTCTGTTCACCTTCTTCTTGCCTCTCGAGTCATCAGAGTACGTTTCATCCTCTTCCATGTCCTCTCCTGATTCACTATCGGACTGCCTAGAAATATATTCTTATCAATGATAACCACACAGACCGCACAGTTAACTTACTTCCATAGACAACCATCCAAATGAGGAACTACATTTTATAATCATCCAATAAATTAAG
>MQTX01000295.1:107468-118147 GCA_009735665.1 Angiostrongylus cantonensis | reverse complement strand
CCTGTAGCCCCGTTGATCGTCGAGTGACTCGAGCGGGCGCCAGTAAATCTTCTAATTTTTCGCTGTCACCTGCAGGAGTAGGCCAGTGGGTTCTGCTCGCTTTAGGAACTCGTCGAGTATCACATCTTTCTTCTAGGCTTTTCGTAAAGAACTCTTACCATCGGGTCGATGGTCTTTCTGCAGTACGTTTGACATCCCGAAGAATCCAGTCACTAAAAGTCTCTTGTCTATCAATTATCATTCATACGCATTACGTTTCCGGCCCACCTTATCATCGATTGTTTGGCGTACAGAACGGCATCTTTGATTTTTGATCACTGACGCAGGTCGGAGTTTCGGATCTCATCCCTTGTGTGAAACGGGACACTCCTAGCATCGTCCTTTCGACTGCGCGTTCGACAACGCTGAGTGAGTGATCTTTCATCCTCCTTACGTAGCGGCAAGGTTTCCGACGCATACGTTAGGGCAAGAAAAACCGTTGAGTCGAAAAGGTGGGCACGGAGTTGAGTGTTCTTTATTCTCTTCACTACATCCTCGATGCCCTTGAAAGCTCCCCAAGCCGCTCGTTTCCTTCTGCGCAGCTCTGTAGCTAAGCCCTTCATCACATTGATTTCCCCACCTAGACATACATAAGTGGAGCATTCGGAGATCTTCGTTCCGCTGAGCGTGAATGGGGCAAACAAAACCAATTCGTACTTCATGAACATCGTTTTCTTGAGATTTAGTCGAAGACCAATCTTTCCACACGCTCTATCAAGGCTAATGTCTGGTGTTATACGAACGATATCATCTGTTATTGTTCCGTCTGGGCGTCGGAGTGCAATCATCTTGTTCTCGTAGTTGGCGAGGCTTAGGCGGGCTTTGCGAATGCTTTTCCCATCCCTTTCATTTGATTGCAGGCCTTTGGCCGAATTGACTCGTAGAATACAATCCGCATAAAGCGAGAACGCACCCACACACGCATGCATGAATACGCCTAGCAAATACAGAAAGTATGTGCCAAATCGGCGCAACAGAAACATTAGTCCATCCCCTGGATCCACCTGCGTCCCAGGGAAGCAGAGGCCGCTTTTGGTCCGCGATTAATCCCCTATCCGCCACCTGGGGACGCGCCGCGTAGCCTCGCGACTAACCGGCTCGAGATCCCTCATATGAGGGAGATCCGTGAGATAATTAAAATGAACGAAATAAAAACAGCGAAATAGAAACAGAAATAGCTGTAGAAATATGAACAGCTAAAAAATATAGTACTGAAACCGAAAACATTACCAATGGGATATCAAAACAATTGGAACAATTTCGAAAGAAACGTATTCATTTTAGCAATTGAACCAAGGAAGAAATCACCGCACTCATTAACTCGAAGAATTTTCGGAGAGGACACACCACTTTTACCTATGGTATTTTAAGCACAATAAACCTACCAACGAGCTCGCCCGCGCGACTTTTCCTTCCTGTTGTGTTTCTTCCGTCGAGTAGATTCATAGCTGTCCTCGGATCCAGAAACAATGAAATCGTCATCACTTTGAGTCCGCGCAAATGCCTTGCGACCTCCACCACCAGTCCTAGAATATGTGATATAACAACACCCACTCATAAAAAAAAATCAATTAAGCGACATAAAAAAATCGACGATGTTAACTAAACACGAGTTTCTAGACGATGACAATAAGTGAGAAACCAACCTCTGTTTCACCTAAATAAGTAGGTTTTTTTAAAAAAGAAATACTGAATAGTCGTTCATTCTTGTTCTCCAAAACACCACTTTTCAAGCAGTTTCTTTTCACAAGGAGAAACAGCAAAAGAACACCCTTTTTTATCAGAAATGCATCAATGTGTCTTCGTTAACTCATTCAAACAAAGAAGTATCTTTCAATTTTTATGCAATTTACACAAAACTTCACGTTTGTTGTGCGCACCTCAGCAAATTTTGCATTCAATTCGCATCCTCGCATCCATGGTCCACGTAGCCTTTGAATATTTCGCGCATGGGTTGGGATGTTTTTTCGAGGAGTGTCGTGTTCTTTATGAATACCACCCAAACGCAATCAAATTAATGCATCTCTATCCTAAATCGCCTTTACCACAAAGCTACATTGGGTGCTCTTATCGCTTAGACGTAACAGTGAATCAAAGGCGAACAAGTGTTTTCGAAGAAACGTAATTGAAATCATAGGACATTCAACCATGTACGTACCGATTGACTTGCACCTTCCGTATATAATAAACCATAATCAAAGGGTTAGCTTGTCCAACCGGACCGTATCCTGCATGATGATTAGGATTTAAAAATATAATCAAATTAAAGGATAGTACAGCACTGAGTCTGGACTCGTCTACAACAAATACGTTCCATGTCTACTCTTGAAGAATCAGAAAAGTTATCCGAGAGCGCAGCGTCAGCTAAAAGGGATTTCTGGTACAACTGAACGTAAACTGGATAGATTACTAGGCCGTCATTGATCTGCCACAAAACTGTGGTTTAATGAACCTAACATCATTTGAACGTCCACGGATCTCCCTCATATATGGGATTTCGAGCCGGTTAGGCGAGGCGGTACATGGAGCTCCCCATGTGGCAGAACGGAGGTTAGTCGAGGACCAAAATCAACCTTTGCTTCCCTAAGACGCAGGTGGATCCGTGGGATAGACTGCCTGTTTTTGGCGCGCCGATTTGACACATACTTTCTGTACTTATAAGGACATATTCATACATACGTGTGTTCGAGTTTATGTGAATTGCATTCTACGAGTCAATTCGGCCAAAACCCTGTAATCAAGTGACAGGTAGGAAGTGTGTGGGAGACGGTTAGGAATCGCCTCCAACAAATTAGTCACGCGTCCACTCTAGGAGTGACTAGAAAGCTACCCTTGAGTATAACCAATCCCCACGTTCAGATCCCAAAAGCTATACGCGAGTATCAAAAAGCTAAACACAGTAAAGTAAACGTGTCACGTTTCCCAAACTCCGAAAGAGCCAACGATTCGGAAGCGTTGAGTACGACGCGTACGGAGAGGCTGCTAAAATCTCAGGACCATTCCAAGCTGCCTAACCCGCTATGAACTAAAGTGACGATCCATACCTACAATGCACGCACATCTTCAGCCGAGTCTTCGATAGAAAACTTGGCCATGCAAGCAAGATAAGGTACGTCATCTGCCTGGCCGAGACGAGACCACGCCACCCATTCGACGTCGCCTACGACACCGTAGAAGATCTGTTTCTCGGAGCATGCAACGGTAAAGAGGTTGGCGTTCTCGCCAACACGAGTTCGGCCATGAACATCGATTTATTCAAACCAGTAACAACCCGAAATGGGCGTTTACGATTCGAGAAATATGGATCAATAACGGCTATGACAATCTTGATCGTTTATGCACCAACATCAAGCTATGAGGATGATGAAGTCAAAGTTTTGTATATGGACTTGGAGAAGTTCTATAGAGAAGATCATACATTCTTCACGGCCAACACTGCAAAATTTAACGCTAAGACTGAACCCAGAAGAATGCCTAATGAACTTCACATTGGCACCTACGGATCGGGATGGAACGAGCAGAGAGCGGTTGTCTAAGTCTACCATTACGACCAAGATCATCTACAGTAACTCAGTATACTAGGAACCAAACCCTCAACGCTGGATGTGGGAATCTCGCAATGGAGGGTACCATAACGAAATAGACCAAATCATAGTAAATCGAAGATTTCGCCAAACCGATGCCGCTGTAGCCTTTAAATTCTACAAGGGATCAAACCGTCGCCTCCTTCATGCAATACTACGTTTCTCGTGGAAGGGAAGTGAAGCAGCTATATTCAAAAAACAAAGTCTGAAAATCAGCACAAATCGGGATATTTGGAGTTAGTTAGTCGGTTGCTGAGAAGATGCCGCCCTCGATAGCACCGACGAGGAAAAAGGGTGGCTCATTTAACACGTTTACTTTAGCGCTATGAAAGCTGAGCGTGTCCAGAAAGGCAAGGGATAAAATCATTCACAATTACTACTCAGACCACTCCAATAACAACAAGATTTGAACGCCCGAAAAACATTCTGCCAGTCTTGCTAAACACAGTGGCTCCGCTCCTGACACATTACCTGTCTGAATTCAAAGTCCATACTAAGTGGAGAACTAGCAAGACCGCGGTATTATTGAAGAAGGGTGACCTCTTCTTACTCGAGTCACACTAAACAGGATTGACAGAACACTGGAAGAAGGACAGCCATGCGAGCAAGCAAGGTTTCGAAAAGAATTTAGTACGATGGACCATATCCACACGATAATAAGGCTCACTGAAGTATCGCGAGAGTCCAAAAGACCACTCTGTCTCACTTTCATCGATCTACAGAAGGTCTTTGATTCAAATGAGATAGAAGGAGTCATGGAAGTCCTTGATAGTCAAGGTGTCCCTACTCAATACATAGTGATGATTCGCGAGATGTGTGAATAATCAAGATATCACCATTTTACAACGTTATCAACGTCTACGTCAAAAAAAGGGTTAGGTAAGGCGATATTATCTCGCCACCGTATATAAGTACGCGAAACAGTCATAAGGTGGGCAGAACACGTAATGCGTATGACCGACAACCGATGGAGAACAGCCGTTAGTGACTGGATTCCCCAGGATGTCAAACGTACTGCAAGAAGTCCACCGACCCGATGGTCAGAGTTCTTCACGAAAAGCCTTGAAGAAAGATACGATGCTCGACGAGTTCCTAACGCGACCAGGACCCACTGGGCTACTCTTGCACGCGACAGAGAAAAATGGAAGACTTACTGGGGCCCGCTCGTGTCACTAGACGATCAACAGGATGACACGTGCTACAAGGGAATGTCGTTTGAAAGAAGCCATTCTAGCTGAGTACATGTTCACCCGGTTCTTGCTAAAAGAACTTCTGAATGAAAGGTAGGTACTGTGCACAACTGATAAGTGATGGAGGTGGTATCCAGCTCACCATCTTCACTGCAGCGATCGGCTTTTGGTGGCTTTGACGGTTCGCAAACAGTTATAAAAGATCGCTTAGGGTTAGCATCGATTCTTGCGTATAGTCAATTTGAAGCACTTCGCTTCGATACCTGTCAAGTTCAAAAACTGCCTTCACGGCAAACAATTCATTGGCTTCAATCATGTTAATCTGGTAGACGCCGAATTTCTGAGACAACTAAAAAAACACAATCACTGTCAAAACAAGGTTCAAGTGACACATCTTACAATTATATGTGCCCAATACACACAATACAACCATTCAACTAAAAATCTATGAAAAGGGGCACAGTTGAGTGAAGTTCCCCACTCAAGCGGTGATCCCTCGACCCAATGCAACTACGAGCAGCTGTGGACTATCGACTCGGACCAACTCGGCTCTTAAGGCCACGAGGCCAAAACGTTAGACGAACAAAAGTTTTTATAAGAACCTCGCGTCAGCTCAACGATGTAGAAAACTACTAATCACCATCTAGATCACATGAGGAAATTTATTTTTCTTTAGTGCTATAAATCTTTCAACACAGCTTAAAAAAATCCACTCCATGGATCACCAACTGATTGCTGCTTAGAGTTGCCGGATGCTGAATACTAATGTGCAAGTCACTCCAGGTTTCCCAAACTAAGAAGGACTTCGAAGTTTCTATCTGGAAGCTCAATTAAAAGTAAATTAGTGCCTGCAATTAATGCCATCCTGGCAGCAACTAACTCGATAACTAGAAATTGTCAACGCCCGCCCTGGAAAATCCCAAGTAAGGCTTTTGAGACTTCAGGGAAAAATATTTTGCCCAAACAGCAAATTTGGAATAAAACAGAAATTACACAAGAGCCAACATGAATCCTCACCACTTGCGAAGATGGCTCATTCTGGCTACCAGATGAGCTACTAAATATTTAAGCGATGTCAATCCTTGAGATGCTAATTCCAATTCTCATCTCTAAATCTTATTTTACCCACTCAGATCTTTTCTTGAAAAAGCACTATAAATTTAAATAACGAAATTATTGATAATAAAGACAAAACAAACCTTCTAAGGTGAAATTCGGCTTCCGAAGGTACATAATCAGACGACTGGTCATCATCTTCAGCGTCTTCTTCCGACCTTAAAGTAGACTTATCGAGATGAGTTTGATCTACAAAAACATGCATGGAGTTTTAAAAAAACGCCACGATTGTGAGTGAACGGATAGAATACCCACTCGTTAGCCTTGTATTCCTCAGAATCCGAATCCGATTCATCGAGATCATTCAAATCGTTCAGTCTGCGACGATGTTTTGGAAATCTACGAGGAGGAACACCTGCTGAAGCCCTAAAACTCTGCTTAGAAGTGTTATAAACCTGACTAAAACTGTGAATTCAATGACGTAGATATAAAAAATTTATAACATTAATCATAAAAATGTCTCAAAGTAATATGAAACTGGTGAAATTACCGGCTTTAAGTAAACAAATTTGACCATCTATATAGATACTGCTGACCTGGGAGCTCCTTCTTCCTGTTGTTTCTGAGCCTCAATGATATTTGCCATATCTTTTCCACGACCAGCTCCACCTTGCGGTCGAGCAACTTCTGCGATTTAAAAGATTGAATTGTGAATAAAACATAAATCCATTAAAAAGAGTGCAAAAAAAAGTATCCCGGAAATAATAACCTTTCATTGCATCTGGAGGAGGCGATTCGTTCATCCTGCAAGCTTCCTTGATTACAGAATCGAACTCAGAAAACTTATAATCAACCTGAAACGAACCTACTTTAGAGTGAGCACTTCAGAACTTTTGTAAAAAGTTGGGTGTGAAATATTAGATGCCAATAAAATCCAAATGTACTGAACATGAGCTCATAATAACAATCGAAGTTTGCTTGCAATCACCTCTGAACACAGAGTTGAGAAAGACAAACCATTCGCCTGCACTTTATTTAGAAGACAAAAGAAATGCTGCTAACTATTTGGCTCGAATACCCATATGACATGATTTCTTATAATCTGGACGTGAAGTCACAACGTCTTCGAATAGGTAAGAACCAAGCACTCCTCTCAAAATTTTTATTATATAATCGTCATAGGTGAAAGTAACCATTTGTTCGGGTTACTGGTGACCGAGAATAATTTACTTGGCCCTCCAAATAATATGCACCCACAGCAATTTTAGTAATTCGGTTTGAAACAAATTTTTCCTTAAACGGAAAAGGAACGAACAGATAACAGAAACCATAACACCTTTAAGACCAAGTACGGATTCCTTCCAAATATACTATTTCAGTAGTAGGCGATCCAGCAACCATAAACGTCAGAATTTCGAAACCCACCATAAATTGACAAAAAATGAAAGCTGTTATTACAAAAACCTTTTTCACAGAACGTCTCGATCGACCTTCAGCTACTGTTTGTACATGCATTGGCACTCTTCGCACATTCGGCGTGATTTTTCTAAAAATTTATGTAAATGGTGTGCGTTGCACAGACAATTTATTTATATAGTATATTAGTTTAGTAGACAAAGATAGTTTTATAAAATAAAGTTCAACAGTAATGATACATGAAAAATGAAGAAAAAGTGAGGAATGTGCACCAGATAAGACATCATTAACACTTAGAGTCCAACGTGAACTAATTTGTACTGGCAAATGCGCACACACCTTAAAGATATACCATGCATTCGATTCCAGTCCATATAGTAACTGTTAAGGACCTACCGATGTATCAAGTGTTTTTATCCTCCTAGAGAAATCCGGTCCTATTTAATGATCCCGGAAAGGAACGAGGAAGTAAGAAGAACAATAACAGTGAGACGAAAAAGGACGGGTTGTTTGTCAGGGAGTAGGGTAAAACCAAGACCACGTGTTTATTCGATCCATAAGAAATCCTGAATTTACAGAAACATGTTTTTTTTTTCTTTTCGTCGAGATCCATATTCCAAAAAGCAAACCACTCGCACAAGCGGAACTATCGCCTTCCTAAGCAAATTCCTACTCTCCTTCGCTTCATGCAACTTTAGAAATGAAATAACACTTTGGAAAGATCATATATACTCTTAAATCGAAAGTCCATGTCCCCACTCCTAATGTAATACTTCGTCGACGAAGAATGAGCTTCGGACTCTAAGTGTTGACAGCGTTTGACCAGAGCTCAGACCTCCAAATAAATTTCAGAACTAACTTCACTGCCTTTTTCTTGGAACGCCGCTGGCCATCTTCACTTGAAGACGAGCTGGAGCTCTCCACCGCAGTTTGCTTCAACTAAAACGTGTCTTCTATCAAATACCATACCCGAAATGGAGCATATTCAGACAGGCGACTCCAAAATTCTCAGGAAGAGATCCTAACTAATTAAATTGACTCAAGAACAATTACCATTACTAAGGTTCTAAATGGTTGAGTGACCAAGTACACGAGCACTACACTTCCTCTACCCTACGCGAATAATAAGAAAAACCCTTTTGTAATAAAGATAAACTTACTGTGCTCGGTATTATGTTGTTGAGTGAAACTCCAATATACTCCATTTCACGCCGGAATCTGTCTGCTGCAGCTTTTCTCCTGTAAAATTATTACCAGGTAACGGAGCTCTGGTAAGAGTTCGATTACTCAAATCTTCAGAAACTCATAATACAATCAACACATATGAATCCACTTAAGTACGTTAAATCTTTCTGAATTAAATTGTTTCTTTTAGAAACTTCACTTCCTAAAATTAGCCACTTACTACCACCCCTTTAACTTACTCCGGATCGATAGTTTCGCTTGATTTCAGTGCTTTCGACGAACTTTTGGGCCCTAAATCATTACCCGACATTGACTTTCCACATGGTTTCGAATCCCCAACAATCGAAATGTCACCGAAGGCGTGCAAATACTTTTTATCCATGCTATCTGAAACTCTTTTGTTTTCACTATACAAACGAACTGAAGCCGTAGAAAGCATAGGGGAAACCTTTGAATCGTTAACATCACGTGTAAGAAACAAAGACAACAAGAAGCCATATGAACTCGTGGGAGAGCTACAGAACCACGTAGATTTCGTCATTTACCGGACCCATTCATTCCACTACGGTTCTCAAGCACTCGCCATCGAGCGCACTCGAACGAAACCGGATCGTCCACGATCTTCCCAATGACCTTCAAAATTGGTGCGGGTCCGAAACGCCCCCGTCCAGCAAAGCGCCAGATGAAGTGCCGAATGCCGTGAATAGCTAAACACTTCGCGCGAGATGGTGCCGCGTCGCGGTCACGCCCTTTAAAAAACATGCGAATGGCGCGTGATATCTCCATCAACGGGTAAGTCATTAACATGCTAACATTAGTTTGTTTGCAACGTGTAGACAAATCTTCTAGTTCATATAATGGTTAATGGAACAAATTTCCAAATATTCGCAATTGACGACGTTAGTTTAGCTCACTTGAGCCAGCTAATCTTCACGCTTTGGACTTGGATCTACGAAAAAGTGCCTGAATCAACCAGATGGATTATCTCAACATCATAAGACTATTCGTTTCGTTCCAGAACGCTCACATGACCATGTGATGATCATAGGACATAAATTATGAGCAGCTACTGCTACTACCATATTATATAAGCTCGTACAGATGACGAAGGCATTGTTTTGGCAATCGTGTCAGTCAAATGAGAGCTGAAAGTGAGCAGAAATATGAAACCTGTTAGGTAACTTTTTAGAACTGTGCATTGCTATGGTGGACGCACTATCACTTTCTATCGCAACGTTACGATAGAAAGCGTGAAGAACGGCAGTACATCTCCAGGACCTTATAACATCAGTGTTGACACTCATAGAGCTGGAAGCAACATTCTAAATGTGCTTCTCGCAAACCGGACATCGTCCGATATACTTGACGGTTGAATGGCAGGTGTGGCTCAGTGGCGTCCTGCAAAACACACGTGGAATCGACCTACCCGCACCCATGGCCCACCAAGCCTTCCATTCCTCCAGGGTCGGCAAATTGGTACCGACCTGTTTGGGAGAATAGCAGCACTGACTCGATATATCGGTAGGCCACCACGAGTCATTGTAAAGGCCAGATATGTATTAAATCACCTCCACTAATACTTAATGAAGTCGAATACTTGGTGCATCTCTCGGGGATTGATCAACTCCAAGAGCTATATTTTTCTTTATACCTGTTAACTGTACTCACCTCACGAAGATTATCCTATCAGGTACATCAAGAACATTGGATGAGGCGCAACCAGCTAAGCAAGCAGAATTCCGACAAAGATTTTGCTACGTGGACCACATCCGAGTCGTATCAACGCTCACAGCAGTTTGTTAGGATTACCATCTAACCCTAGCCGAATTCCCACACTATGGAAAAATGCATAAGAACTCTGAGTGGTACCGAAACACCAACACGAACTACAGCTTTCACATCGACTTCTTGCCATACCCTGAAGTTTATATACCACATATGCCAACTCTCATCAAACCTTCACTTCGTCAATGACATCGTCATCTTCTCATGAAGCACCAATGGAGCAGAGACGATAATTAACCAACTCAGCGAGACGCGAAAAAGATCAGGTCAAGCATAAGTCGAAGGAAGGCTAAGAAATCGAACTGTATGGTTCTACGATTATAAAGACCACCTCAAACGTGTATCTTGGGTGTTCGATGAAGATTGAAAACAAAACGAAGGAGGAATTAAATAGAAGGAAAGCAGCATTTGTTCCACCCAGGCA
>MQTX01000295.1:0-107443 GCA_009735665.1 Angiostrongylus cantonensis | reverse complement strand
TCATAAAGAAGCCACCGAAGAATTAAACTGCCCAAAAATCCGCACTCAACTTTTCGAATCAGCAGTCCTCCCAGTGCTCCGTCATGCAGCGGAAACATCGGCTGGTACTTCAACCACATGAAGAACTCTACGCACCACCCACAGAGGACACTAACGATATCTTCTGAAATACAATGGGCGCACACATCTAAGCGGAATACGAAGCTAATCTTGGAAATCTGCCCATCTTCGAGACTCAGGAAAACACATCGGTGGCGAAACATAGAAGGGCCGGTCATTTACTAAGAAGAACAGACAAAAGATGGACGAAAAGAACTGTAGAGTGGACACCACAGGGATGCAAACGTCTCTTGAAACGACCACGTACACGATGGACGTACACGAAAGTCAATCAGCTGTACTCGCAGCTGCAGTTATTTTGCAGATCAGGACATACGACTCGCACACGCCACCATGCTCGAACGAAACCACTACCATGGACGACGACTGCGAGGGGAAAAAACAAATGGCAAATGTCCTGGGGTCCACATAACTCGTGAAGACGGACAGTCCAGGTATTCTAAGTAAATAGAATGTACTATACGTTTCTATAGAACTAATTCCACACATAGCATACTACAGCATCGAAGAAAAAACACCAATGTTCAAAGTAGACGTTAAGTCGTCCTGTTACTTACAAAAAAAAATGTAGTTATTTCCTCCTTAGAGGATTCCGACCTACTTCTTCTCTTCAACAGCTGCTTTCCGCTGATGAATGGTGAGCATTTCTTGTACATAAGTGAGACATTCGATGAGCATTCCATGTTCGCATTTTGGGCAATACCACTTACCACCAGGAACAAACCTGAGAGCGTGAATTGTTTTCGTGAACGGAATACAATTAGGTTTTATAACCAGTTTTCACTTCCTAACGTCATTCTGCACTTTCAATATTCACGAATTCGGAACTAATTCTATGCAATCCTGCCATTTCAGCTCAACGAAGCCGTTCGGGTAACAAGTACCGGTACAAGAAATCAAAACATGATTGTAAAAGGTATGCTTTAAAAAGGAAAAACCCTGGATAGTGTTGACTTTTTATTTGCTACCTACTTTTTTTAAGTGCGTTCACTGCCGAATTGAGCTCACAAGATCAACCTCGTTGATGGATGATTGCTGATGGGACTGGTAGATACAAAACTAGCTGACTAATAAGCGAAACAAAGAACCCGCGTGGTGTTTTGACGAGTGCATTAGCTCCCGGAACGGGTAGTAGTGCGTTCGTTCTCCTCTGCAAACACCTGCGGTCAGGAGTTTTGCAAATATCTCAGCACCGTTATGGTTGTAATCCACATAATACTCTGGATAGTTTTGTACCAAATTGTAATTGATATCGCGTACACCACTGAGGTTAAGAAATGATATATTTCCAAGGTATAAAAATATTTCAGTGGACCATTTCGAGTACGGCGACAACGGAACACTTTCTGTGGAAATGTAACTGCACCAGGCAGTAGTTCTTAATAGAGAACTACCACCTTCTTTCAACTCAACGAAACGTGGTAAAATCAGGTGAGAAGATTGTGTGCTAAAAATAAGGAAAACAGAAATGTTTCATAATGCTTACAGCTTCCCACCGGTTTACAGCCTAATTATGGCTGGAGGCGTTCCAGGGTGTCGGGCTTCGATGTACAACGGAGCAATTCATCCCCACCCGGCAGAGCAGAGTCTCCAAAGCTGAGAAGTAGTTCGGTGTTTCCATAAAGTAGCCCAGCTAAGAGTAAACCAACACCAGGATTCACCCCCGTCCTGGTATCAAACAAGTCGCAAGGTGGCAAATTTCCCTCTGGACACACAAAGGTGGCGAAGACGTGGGGCTGACCCAAGGAAACACAGTGGCTAAATCAGCATAACTCCGAAAAATGAATATGCTGGGCCCGGCATAGCCAGTGTGGACTAGCCGCCAAAGTATTCAAGTAAGTCTTACAGCATTAATCATTTCTCAAGGCCAATTTAAAACATTTAAAATTTTTCACGTCGGAACATTGTAAAAGTTAAATTGGAACTAAGACTGTGTCAAAATGAGTGGGACCCATCGTAAAATGAAGAAATGTTGAATGACAAGGTTACACCTACCAGAGCGGGGGCTTCAAACAAGTTGTATGCCACGCATCATCGCAATTGTCACAAAGTAGTAGCTGAAAAGCTTTATAAAAATGTTGGACAATGGTAACTAGCTGCCAAGAATTCGTAAAGGAAAAGAAAAACTAAAGAGGAGCGCTGTTACTTTTCAAAAACTGGATAGGATATGCCTTTTCAAGCATTTCTTACGACGCACATCTTATTGCGTTTATGAATTTTATGAAAAAAAAACGTACGATATCCTCGTTGTCGCTCAATTTACAGGAACCACATGCGAAGTCACCTTCAGCTCTCCTTCGGACTTCTTCCTCCTAAAAAATAGAGATGGGTTCGAAGCAAATACATTCAAGTTTCTGTTCGGAAAAGAGACATACGTCTTCATCGCCGGAATCTTCGTCGTCTTCGACATCATCGATGTGCTTTTTTCTCCTCCGTTGCCGTTTTCTAAAATATTTTAGTATGATTTTCCCGCTAAAACAAATTCAACAGGAGAAATTATACAAGAACTAATCTGAACTCACCCAGATTTTTTTTGTGTTTTAGGCTTGAATTCATCATCGCTACTCGCAGTACCATCTCCTTCAGATGAATCCGCAGATCCTTCTGAATCGTCGGAAACTGGCGTAGATGAGTCCTAATGCTTTTATTTGATCTCATTGATAGTCACAATTTAATGATTCATATAGTTTTACTAATTTTTCATATAATATGTCAACACTTTAACTTTCCGTCTATCCGTAACTCCGAAGGAATTAATATTATTTGAACGCTTTTATACGTTTTTATATATCTGTGGCTTTTATCTACTGCTGAATATTTTTCTCCATATAACAATGCAAATGGCTGAGAGACTGGCAAAGAAAGGGCCTCAGTGGTGCACTGAATACCCCATGAGCCTCAGGAAAGGGTGAGCGCATTTCGATCTGGCATGGCACCAAAGTTATGCAAATATCTCAGGATAATTGTGGTTATTTCCATACTTTGGCCAAGGATCTCCCTCACATGAGGGGTCCCGACAGCCGAATTTTCGTGAGCCTAGGTGGCGCGTCCATAGGTGGCGGAGAGCGGGTTAATCGCGGACCAAAAGCGACCTTTGCCTCCCCGAGATGCAGGTGGATCCAGGCGATTCTGCTCCGTCGATTTGGCACATACTTACCGTATTTATATGGCATATTCATGTACGCGTGTATGGGTGCGTTCTACTTTATGAAGATTGTATTCTACGAGTCAATTCGGCCAAAACACTGCATTTAAGTGACAAGGAAGTATATGGGAGACGGTAAGGAGTCGCCTCCAACAAATAAGCTCCATGTCCCCTCTAGAGGAGCCTGGCAAGCTACTCGTGAATATACCCAGCCACCATATTCAGAGCCCAGCATGCTATACGTGCGTATCATAATGCTGAACAAGAAAAAAACGGGCCTCATTCCCCTGGCAGCGAAAGAGCCCCTAATTTCTCAGCGTTGGGTAAGACGAGTACGGAGAGGCTGCTAAATTCTCAGGGCCAATGGAAGCTGCCTGGATCAAGAACTATGGTGACGATGTGTACCTACAACGCACGTACACTTGCATTCTAGTCCTCGATAGACTAGCTCAAGCAAGCAAAAAGAATAAGGTGACGTCATCGACTTGGCCGAAACGAGATGGCGCCACCTATTCAACGCCGTCTATTACAGCAGAGAGTAACTGTTCCTCGGAACATGCGACAGTAGAGGAGTCGGCGGCATCGGCGTTCTCGTCAACACGAGTTTGGCTATAAACATTGATTCATTCGAACAACTAAGAACCCGAATCGGACGTTTACGATTGAAGAGGTGTGGATCGCCACTGGCTTCGACAATTTTCATCGTTTACGCAGCGGCGTCAAGCTATGACAAAGAAGAAATCGAAGATTTCCATATGGACTTGGAAGAGTTCTACAGACAGATAAGACCAATATGTACTTCAAGGCCATAACTGGAGACTTGAACGCTAAAACTGAACCCGGAAGAGCGCCTGAAAAAGCCATATTGGGACCCACGGATTGGAATGGAACAAGCAGTGAGAGTGGCTGTTTGAGTTTATCATGACGATCAAGACCATTCATGGTAACTCGGTATTCCAGAAGCCCCACCGTCAGCGCTGGACCTGGAAGTCTGCCAATCGACATTACCGTAACGAAGAAGTGCACATCACAGTAGAACAAAGATATTATCTAACCGACGTCGTTGCTGTCCTAAAATTCTACAAGGGATCAGACCGTCGCCTATATGCAAGATTTCATTTCTCGTGGAAGGGAAAAAGGCAGCTATATTCCAAAAACGAAGTCCGAAAACCAGCACAAACTGGGATTTATTCAATTCACTAGTTGGCTGTTGGGAAGATGCCGCTGTTTATAGCATCGGCCAGGAATACTATCGGTTCACTAAACATCTTCACGTTAGCGCTATGAGAGCTGAAAGTTCGGATATCACCTAGAAACTGTTTCAAAAAATCCTATAACTAATACTCCAGCATCGCATGAGCTACTGGCAACCGCCTTCTCACGTCTGAACTTGTGAATCAATGAAGACGAACGACAAAATACGCTCTTGAAGGGAGAAGAGTAGCAGTTATGGTCGAAGATGCAGAGGCTGCAAAAAGCATTGGCAAAACCCACTGAAGCTTCTTCAATTACGGAACCAAGATGAATGCACTCCGACGCTCCGACGAAACAGATTCAGCATCCAGAAACCTAATGGAGAAAATCATTCACAAACAGTACTCAGATCTCTTCGATAGCCACGTCCTCCTTCCCTCATATAAAATAAAGGGAGATCGATATGTCGTACCACCGGTTCTCCCTTCCGAAGTCAGACATGCTACTTTTTCCGGTGAAAAAACGAACAGCACAGGATACAGGACAGGATAAGATCTGAACACCTGAAGAACCTTCCGCCAGTCCTCGTTAACACACTGGCTCGGCTCTACACTACCTGTCTGAATGCAAGTTCTCTACTCAGTGAAGACCATCAAGACCGTGTTATTGTTCAAGAAGGGTGACCTACACGATATCGGCAACTGTCGCCCAATCTGTTTGCTGACGTCATCCACGAACTCTTCACTAGAGTCATCCTAAACAATACTGACAGAACACCGGATGAAGGATGACCAAAAGCGCAAGCAGGATTTCGAAAAGGATCTAGTATGATGGGCCACATCCATGCGATAAGAAGGCTCGTTGAAGTATCGCAACAGTACAAAAGACCACTCTGTCTCACTTTCATCGACTTAAAGGAGGTCTTCGTCTCATTTAAGATTAAAGCAGTCATGGAAGCCTTGGATATTCAAGGAGTCCCTATTCGGTACATATTCTTTGTGAGCTGTGCAAAAATTTCACAACCAAAATTTCTCCATTCTACAACGATATTAGCATCGACGTCAAAAGAGGGATTAGGCGAGGCGATACCATCTCGCCAAAAATATTTACGGCCACCCTTCAGAACGTCATGCGAACATTGGAATTTGGATAATATAGGAGTGAAAATCGATGGTCGGCAGTTACACCATCTTCGTTTTGCTCCGAATACTCCAGTTACGTCTTTCTAGGTCGGGTAAACAATATGTTGAACGACTTAGCTCCAGAGCTGAGCAGAAGGAAACGAGTGGCTTGGTGAGCTTTCAAAATCATCGAGGATGTAGTTAAGAGGACAGGGAACACCCGACTTCGTGTCCATCTTTTCGACTCAACGATACTTTCTGCTCTAACGTATGCGTCAGAAACCTGGTCGCTGCGTTAGCAGGATGAAGGATCACTCAGCGTTATCGAACGCGCAGTCGAAAGGACGGTGCTGGGAGTATTCCGTTTCACACAAGTAAGGGAAGGGATCCGAAGCTCCGACCTTCGTCAACAATAAGAAATCAAAAATGCCGTTCTGTACTCCAAACAGTTGAAGAAAAGGTGGGCAGGACACTTAATGCGTATGAATGAGAACCGATGGATAAAGCCCCTTAGTGATTGGATTCCTCGGGGTGCTAAACACACTGCAAGAAGACCACCGACTCGATGGTCAGAATACTTCACGAAAAGTCTAGAAGAAAGATATGATACTGGACTAGTCCCTGGAGCGATGAGAACCCGTTGGGCTACTCTTGCAGCCGCTCGCTCGTCACTCGACGATCAGCGGGACTACAGGTAACAGGTGATACATACTTTATTGTCAACTTTTCTTCCTTGATTTTCTTCAAGAAATTTAAAAAAGTGGTGCTGCTAACTCACTCGCTTAACTAACGCGTCTTTAACGGGTAGGTTCACTTCGGCAACGTTGGGCTTCTTTTCTTGATTCTTCTTGGGCGTCACACATTTACGGATGTTGGTTTGCGCCCGTTGGGAGGCGCTACGGCGAGGTAGAACTCTTCGGTCACTCTTCAAATGTATATTAGTAAAACAGAATACTAACATGATTAGATAGCTTGTATAGGGAAAATAGCACAAAATCATGTTTAAGCAAACAGATTCACATCCTCTGTTTCCAAAGGTTTCTCTTCTTCATCGTGCCCGATCTCTTCTGGAGGTTCCCCAATATTTTCCAGTCTAGCACGCCTATTTCGTCGTTCTTCTTTCTGTTTCACCATTGTTGTTCGCATGTTCTGAACGAAGACTATTCGGTTCTTTAGAAAAAAACGCTTTTCCAGCATGAAACACACCCACTTTGATGGCAGTCTCATCCAAAAATATGTCTACGTAGGTGCCCTTTCTTGTCACCATATTAACAACGTTTTCAGCATCACCGTCGAATCCTTTGCTCTGAATCCTATTTCTTTAAAAATCCGCTCATCGTACTAGAAATACACTTCTCTAAAACTTCAATTCTATAACTCACAAATTCTCGCTTATCGTTTGGATTCTTCACGTAGCCCAAATCTTCACTCTTTAATTTGGCGATTAACCTCTCAAGATCCGACATGTCACTAAAATTACTGAAATCAGCCCTATGTCAAAAAATTCGGCAACTACAAGTTTAAATAAAAACGGTACGAGTAAAAAAAATCTTTGTAGGAAAGTCATCCGAATAACTGGGTTTTGAAGAGTAATCAAGACATAAGATGCATGGATTGACTAACGAAGGCTCCAGGTTTGTGCTTACCGAGCAACTAAGGTCCACGAGTAGCCGCTTTCATCGTCCTGCTCAGTAGTATAGAGGCGAAGGTCAAATACTGAGTCAATTTGACAGTAGTATGCAAGACCACATTTGTCAACTCCGGTTACTACATCCCTCATATCCAGAGCACGTAAGGCTGACGGTATCTGAGAACAAAAGTTTTACGATCCACGAAATACAGTGAAGGTTCCAAATAGATTACGGATGTAAAAAAAACGTTTAAAAATTGCTACAGTAGTAAACATAAGAGTGAAAACTCACACTCTCTTTAAGCCTTGCATTATGGTCCAGCTGTAACTCACATAAAGTCCTAAGTATCTTCAGCTTACTAAGTATTGACATATGAACGTAACCATATCTAAAAATCAGCACATGAAAGCAGATCCATCATTTTGACTCCAATGCACATCAAAGCTGCTCAGCGAGCTCTGCTCTCTCAAGAGACTAGAAGAGATACCACGCATTTTACACAGTACCACTTTTGCATTGCTTTTATCGAGAAGCAAGCTACCAGCAGTTACCGGTCAGTGCAGTGGCGTAGATCAATTATTACCTAAGATTCTTAATGCAAAAGTCGTACAGTTTCTCAGTTTGGATGACCCTAAAAGCGATGACACCCTTTCTGTATACCACAATACAAAACAAAAGAACACTTTTTAGTCACCATGATGAAACCACTGGACGTACCCTTTAGAATTCACATCGTATTTTTGAATTTTTTTATCGAATACCACTACGCCTTTTGGAGATGAATTAAAACATATGTAAGGAAATATAACTGATAAACCTAGAAGCACAAACATACGTCTCCAACTGCCGCTTTTCGGATGGGAGTAGACCTGTGCTGGTAAGGTATTTGAGGATGCATTTCTCAAAGCTATCATTGCTAACGGTCTTCACAATCGATCTACGTAATAGCTTCAGATGTAGATCAACAAGTTCTTTTGACACTGTAATATATGTATGTTTTCTAAATAATATGAATCTACTATCTCTTCGATGTATATCTTACCTCTGCCGTCCTCTAATTTGGTGAACATGTTTTCTAGTTGACAAAAGCTCACCGGTTCCATCCCTAAATATTTACTTCCTTCGTCTTTTTTCTTCTACATAAGCTTTTAATACTACATTGGACACTAAGACGAACTCATCAGGGTAAAAAACTTGTTGATGAAACTGCAGATCACAGCGAAATCAGGGTCGCAGCGCAATTGCTCGGCGTCGATCTTTAAAAAGTTGTCTACATGTAGTGTTTCTTTGTCTGTAAACTGTAGTCAACTACTGTCCGATACCTGCGGAGCTGTGGAAGATTTCCGTAGAACATCCGTCGATGATCTCGGTTGCTCAATTTCACTCGCATCTTCATCGTCCATTGTCGTCGCATCCACATCATCTAGAGTGGTACCGAAGCTGGCAGTAGTACTTTCGTCATCAGCAACGCGAGAAGTGATGGTTAAAGAATTAGTGTTGGCCTCAACGCCACCCTCAATAAGTTTACATGCTTCATCATGCGACTCTGATTTGATGGCAGAATGACTGCCACGAGTGTTTTCGGCAACCTGAATCGAATAACTTTCTCAAACGATCGTATCTAATGTGTTACCAAGCTATTCGCAATAGCACAGATTCTCCCTAAAACTGGCGCGTACTTTTCACTAAGCAGAAAACTTGATGTCCTCGCTGCTCGAGTGTCTTGTAAAAAAGGCTCGGTCTTATCGCTCTAAGAGTATATATAGCTTTCCATAATATTATGAGTCTTTAGATCAAAATTTAAAAAGTTTCAGTGTAATAAACGAACCACATGACATATTTAGGAATGTCATCACTTTAGGCCTACTGGAACCCTCTTTGTTCATTTGTTTCGTTGCTTATGTGATTCGGAGATTCAGCGGATTAATATTCTATCGTGATGAGAAAATAACTTCTCCCTTGTTGAAGAAATAACAGAACTCTGATGATTTTAAAATGCTTAAGAGCTGATTTTGGTTAAAAAAAAACATAGCGAATAGGTTCACATTATTCGTATGATAAAATTATTCGGTCACCAACCATTTCATTGCCATTAATAGTCGGCTTTTCATTAGGATGAACTTCAGCCAATAAGTGGTCTTCTACGTGAACGAGACGAGCGTCTGATTCATGCGAGGTGGTTGCCGTTTGATTCTGCAACGAGTAAAGCCTGTTACTCGTCTTGTAACACAGGCAAACGTTAGAGAACAATTTACAAGCTCACGTCTATTACTGAAGTAGACACAGTAGCTGTACGCTGGTCATGTTCTTGGGCTGTACGTTGAACAGAGGTTCCAGAGGAGTCATCCGTTGATAGGTTCATCTTGAGAATTGATAATACGTAGAACTGAGAATAATTATTGTTTACATTTATGATGAAAGACGCGACAGTCTCTGGAAGAAAATCAACTCCTTCTGATTTGAATTTGTAAGTCTCAGAAGATCAGGAAAACAAAAAAAAAAGGAAGGAGAAAACGTAAGAAACAAGTTGGAGACAGAAGGTAACCTGTTTCTTTCTAGAAAACTTTAAATTAAAAAAAACCTGTTCCATCTTCTCATAGCACTTTTCTCATGCAATAGCAGTTACAACAATTACAATATAAAAAGCAAAAATCACTAAAAAAAAATCCAACACAAGATGAATATGCCAATCTGTACCGACTTGACTACTCCTTTGGAACGCAAGATATTATTGCTCTTTATTTATTTATACAAGGCGGGGGCTCGATTTGAGCATCGTGCTAGTTCGATCCCGCTACGGGCCAACCAAGCCTCTTATCCCCAAAGGTCGGGAAATTGGAACTCGTCTGGGAAAAAAAAACAGCTCCCAGCAATCCAGTTGGGAACGCTCCAGCCCGGCTATCTCAGGATACCATGAAGAATTGTTCGACCAGCATTCTACGACCACTCGAGATGAAATGAAAATCCTCAACCTGCTACCGAAGCCATACGTAAAGTTGGAAGATCAACGTGAGCAATGCATGCGGGGAAACGAACTGATTTTGAGAAGTGCCAGAATCCGCAAAGCAGGCGTGAAGACGGGTCAAATAAAGTAAAAAAAAACCAAATAAAAAAAATGGAACTTATTTATACATAATTGTGTTAGAACAACAAACTTCGCCACAAAACAAAACGAACACAGTTGACATGCTGCTAAACGATACGGAGCAAATACGTTAGATGTATAGACATGGATTAGGTCCGTTACATGTATAGACATGGATTAAGTCCTTGTCAAACTTTCGCACGAAACTTTCACTACTAAAAAAAAAACCGTTCAATGAGTAGAAGCGGGCTGGGATTGTAGCATCTGTGCCCTCTCTCAACTTTCATTTTTTCCTTTCATCAAAATGGATCCTTTCCTTAAACACCTTCGCAGCAAAATTCCGTGAAATCTCCTACACAACCACTGCGGTGTAGAGTTTGCGAGAATAAAATCCGTGCGTTATACACGTAAATACATACAAATATATATATATATAGATATATACAAAAGTAGCATATTTACTCGCCACATAGAGCAAAACTCACAAGTGCGTCGCGTCACGTAGCGTGTGTGTCTTGTCGCATCCACGACCCCAGTGTTCTTTTGTCGTGATCTCGCTGTCGTGCACGCTAACCATCGTGCACGCGCAAGATCACAGACGTTGCGCTCGGCGAGCGTGCTAGGTTTTCATATGTGCTCCGTACACTGACGTATCGTTGGATAAATTCAATATGAACGGATCATAATTAACGAATTTTTCTTATCAGTCGAAGATCTGTAAGGCCTTGAAGAAAACGATTCATTGTGAAGAATTATGTCTTTGATTGGAAATTTTACGAAAAACGATTAATTTTATGGCGAAAAATCTGGTACGTGACTTCAATGAGATGATGGTTTGAAAACGGCTGAGGCGAAATAGGTGAAAGTGTTGGCATCACGGAAAGGCGTTCAGATGAAGCTATAGCGGTACATTGCACTACTGTCGCAAGAAAAATGTTGTATTTACTGAAAGAGATTGTAAGTCGTTAAAAGAATGAGCAGCTGCAGAAAGAGCAGAGAAAATGGCGATTGACATTCGAAGTTCCCAATTCATATAGGTTATGTTGGATTTTCGAGGTCAAAATATCTGTGTCGGTCATAATGTGCTAAGGACAGAGCACTTTAGTAGTTGATAAAAAAGTATGAAAATACTGAAAACACAACAACGGCCCACTGATACAATCAGGTGATTGGCTTCTTTATTCTGTCAAACACCACAATCGTTTCTGCCTCGTCAACATCACGTTTCTTCGTATCCTAAAGTTTCTTGCTTGAAAAAGAAGAAACTTCGTAAGGAAAATGAAAGCGCCGTCATCGTCGTAATGTCTTACCTTCTTAGGATCTATATTTCAATTGGAAATCAACTTTAGAATCTTTATTTGAGGGTCTTGCAACGCGCACTACGAAGATCAAGTATGGTGTACCGTAGCTTGGACCGATAGATGAAGTTACTTCCCACTATACGCAATCGACGACACTGAAGAAGAACCATTTGTTGGAAGATGCGACATGTCAGATATTCGCAGTGGTGGTGTTTTTTCAGGATAAGTTTGGCCTTAAACAACGATTGTAGCACAAGTTTGTCCTTGAACTTGGATTGAATCATTGACAACTCAAATCGAACGTGGCTGAACATATGTTTGATCGATAGCGTTTCTAATAGCCAGGTTCTCGTACTGCTCAACATGAAGCTGTGACGAGGCTAATAGGAAAGCATTTTATTTGAATTTTAATACTATCTGAAACGGTGGTCACCTTTTCCACTTGGTCATCATCATCTGCTTCGGTGCTGAGCTTGCCCAGAAGGACGTCCAAAGTAATTCACATCGAGTTTCACGAAATGAACTAAAAGCCACCTTACATGGGGATGCCAGAGTTTGTTAAAAAAAACCAGGGCTCTCCAGAAAACAACAGAAGTGGCAAATATTAAGCAATTTAGATCATTAGCAACTCGTAGTCCTCAGTCAAAACCTCGCCTTGGCTCCAGTTATGGTTGAATATGGCAAAAGATGGAATTGTTGTACATGGCTTATTTTCTTCTTCTCGCATGATGATATAATTTATTCCCCACTTTGTTGTCATGGCGAACCTTCGCATGAGAAAGGTCGTGAATGGTCAGGTTGAGGATGACGGGACTACACCGACATCGAGTAGGTTCTCTCTTCTATTCTTCTGTTCTACTCTTTCGTCCACCTTCTATTCGATTAGAAATGTAGAACTCTTCTCTGATTATGAGACCACGGTGAGAGCATGCACTTCAACAATCGTGACTTGTCCTTTTGGAACACCTCCTTTCATCAACATTACTGCTGCATACGAGGATATTGTTTTCATTGAGCGTCACTGAGGCACCTGAAAGCCATCGGTTCCTCTTGGATATCGTTTTCTTCTAACTCCACCGAAGACTGATTATTTCACGTCGGTCTTGTGTCCGCTGCAAAAACAACATTATCTATGTGCTTGCTATCAAGAATTACTGCACTCTTATTTTTTCAGTGTGGTGTTGTGGTGTATAATGAAATCCAAGTACGTATATCTTTACTCAAGGTAGTGGGAGCGCGGTGGTTAGTGGTTTAGTCGACCAGGAAGTAAACGCGCTAGTTCGATCCCCATCCTATCGCTCTCCTTCAATCAACGTGGAAACGCTTTAGCCCGATTATCTCCAAGATTGCAAGGAGAATTGCGTTGATCAGCATCCTACGATATTCACAAAGAAGACGAAATCCTCAAGCAGCAGCTGTAACAACACGATGTTCGATGTTCGCTGCAAAATGTTCGATGACCATTGTGATGAATGATTGTGTGGAGTACAAACCGAATGTCAGTAGTTCTGGGATTCGCACAGTAGATGTGATGACGAATCATGTAAAATAATAAAAAACCATCTTCACACGGATCATGAAACATTTGCATTTGGAGTTAGGATGTAAATCTGCGTGTACTATAACATGGTACTGGAAGCTCTACATTGTTTGAGATCTTAAGGCAAGAAGAGTTTAAAAAAATGTATCGTTAACAATCGGCTGACATTTGTTCTTACTACATTTGCGTCAGATATATCAAGTTGAATGCTTTGTTCTTAAACAATGCTTAGGACCCCTATGCATGTCGAATATCGCTTTATGGCGCAAATCTCGCTCTGTATTCTCATATTACCATCGAAATTTTTACACCAAACTGTTTTTTATTGATTTAACTTTTAGTGCTATGTTTAGTGCAAGTGAAAACAAAAATCGAAGTGGACCATTCCTTCTTGCCTATTTCCAAGATTGGGTACCCAGTAGCGCAAAGCCCTTGAAATCTTGCTTTAACTCAGAGAACTCTGAACGAGCACGCTAGTCACTTAGTGGTTTCATAATAAAGATGGTAACCTGGCAGACCAGAGAGGTCAGGGTTAATCCTGGTACACAGCCTTGGTGTGTCCGAGGTATAGTCAAACTAGGTAGCATGTTCATGATGAACTGCGTCATTACTACTGCGCAACTCACCCCAATAATATTATACCCTAATATTACTTAGACACCCCGATGTGCCGTTCTCGCTGGTTGGGCGGGCACTAGCATAACTTCCATTTTTTCCAGAGTTCTGCTGGTTTAACCATTATGGTTCCTTGGAGTTCCGATGTCAGCGTCGTCACAACCACAGGCACATGCCGTCTTTATGCATCAAAGGGAGATTTGACACCATGTGACTAGTTTGGACGGTGGTGATTCGTGGTAATGCTTTTCTCCTAGCTAGGTTTCCTGATGGAAATGCTGGATTCCTTTTCAGCTTGGGAGACACTGTTGGAGGGATGAATCTCCCTCTGTACATTGCCACTCGAGAAACCTGACAATCAAGAACACGTCCCAGCTACGATGATGCGGTAAACCATTGGGAGGAATAAACACCATTAATGAAGCAGAAAAATACAATAATAGTAGTATGAACAATAGTAATTAGAGCGATAGTAATAATGGAGAAATTTCATATAGAAATTCTTTCGGTGTCAAAAATTTTTGAAAATAAAAATCCTGTTTCACCGATGTGTTAAAGAGCTCCAGTGGTGTCAAAATTGTTCTCTTCTTCTGTAGTCATTCTTGAGCAAAAAAGGAAGACAAATTTTCTGCTTCACAACTGTGGAAGGTGTCTTCGTGCAGTAAGGAAAGGATTCTAAAAAGGTTCTAGGGTCTAGAGGTTCTTAAATAGTGTGAAGACACAAAGCGATAGAACTATAACTGGTTTCCCATCCTCTTCATTCATTCAAAACTGCCACAGAAGGATGAAAAATGCATGACCCTCTGCGAACTCAAAGCAGCGAATTTTGTTTCTCAAACTGGGCTCATGTTTATTTCCCTCATTTTTATGCTTAGTGCATTTTTTGCAGAAATCATGGTTGTAAAAATTTTTGTGGTACAAATAGTGGTAGAAACGATAATAGCAATTCCACTACATCAATAATGCTAAATATTTTGCTTTTAGCAGTGTCGATTCATCTGACACATTTCTCGCTTAAATCTTTGCCTATGATACTTGATCATATCGTTTCCACGGTTTCACTCAAAGCACTATGGTGCTGAGATAATTGCAAAAGTTGTACTCCAGGCCAGGTTCGAACCCGGGATTTTCCTTTCCGGGAAGGGATATGGAGGGGTTCACGCGTTATCCACTGCATACTGAGCACGTTGTTTTGCCCTTCTCTTAGCCAGACTTTTTATCCTAACGGTAAAGAAAAGGATAAAGGATAACGCTGTCGGCGTTGATCATTTTGAGCGATGCATCATGCATTCGACTTCACCAAGCATCGTTAGAGGTGACACTGAATGCATATCTGACCTAAACAATAACTTTCGGTGACTCATCGGTGTATTAGGTCAGCACAGATACCTCCCCCCCTCCCCTCCCCCTCCCAGACCGGATAGGTTTGGTATCAATTTGCCGACCCAGGAGCGATAGAACGCTTGGTGAGTGTGAAGCGTGGATCGATCCTATGTGTATTGTTGGAAGCCTGTATCTACTGCGCTACACGTGACGTATCGGTATCACCTCACCTATATCACCTGTGGTCCCATTTATCGTCGAGAGACTCGAGCGGACAACAGTAAGTCTTCAATTTTTTGTGTTTATGCACCCGTGTTTTTAGCCTGTGTTTATCCACACCTCTTCAATCGTAAACGTCCGATTCGGGTTGTTAGTTGTACCAGTGAATCGAAGTTCATGACCAATTTCCTGCTGACGAGAACGCCGACGCCGCCGACTTCACTATCTTCATATGTTTCGAAGAACAGTGTTCGTCCGATGTTATAAAAGGCCTCGGGCGGATGAAGCCGTCTCGTCTCAGCTAGTTCGATGATGTCGTACCTTGTCCTTATTGTATGCATCATCAATTCTTCCATCGAGGACTCAGGCGTAAGTGTGCATGCATTGTAGGTGCAGATCGTCACCTTAGTCATTTGCGATTTAGGCAGCTTACTATGCACCTGAGATTTTAGCAACCTTTGCGTACTCGTTCTACCCAACACTGCCGAATCGGGAACTCTTTCGAAGTCAAGGAAATGATGCACTCTTATTTTACTGCGTTTAGCGTTTTGATACCATCGTATAGCTTCTGAACGTGGAGAGTGAGTATACTCACGGGTATCTTGCCAGTCTCTCCCAGAGTGGGCACGGAGTTTAATTGTTGGAGGCGACTCCTAACCGCATCCCATATACTTCCCTGTCACTTGATTGCAGGATTTTGGCCGAATTGACTCGTAGAATACAATCCGCTTAAACAAGAACACACTTTCGCATGCATGCATGAATACGTCCTTGCAAATGCAGGAAGTATGTGCTAAATCGCCTCAGGAGAAACATGGAGTTCCTCTCCTGAATTCTCTGCGTCTCAGTGAAGGAAAGGTCACTTTTGGTCTGCGATTGACTTCCTCTCCGCCACCTTGGGACGCGCCACGTAACCGTGCGGCTAACCGGCTCGGGATCCCTCTTATGAAGTAGATGCGTGGCTCTAACTGTACCATCAGCAACATTCCGCCAACGAAAATAATTCGGAGAGCACAAATCGGCATTAAACCCTGTATTTCACGTCACACTCTGTGTGTAAAGATTGTTATAGGCAGTAAATAAAAGCTAAGACTTTGTGGTTTCACCACAGTTCCTCTAAAGGGAGGGGTGCGTGTGGCGCAGTGGTTGGAGGTGCCACTGCGACACACACGTGGAATCAATCCCGGCCCCATAGCTCACCAAGCCTTCCATTCCTACGGGGTAGGTAAATTGGTACCAGGATTTTCTGGGAGGATAGCAGCAATGACTCGATACATCGGTAGGCCGCCGCAAGTTATTGTAAAGGCCAAATATGCATTCAGTCACTTCCAACGATAGTTAGTGAAGTCGAATGCACGGCGCATCCCTCAGGGATTGATCAACGCCGATATCTTTATCTTTTAAAGCTTCTCTGAGTGGATATGAGTTGCGGTGGAAGCAGCAATCTCACACTGACATGTGCATTTCTGTTGGTCACGAAATGATTCGAATGGATGAAGAAGAAGTCGAAATTCATTCATTCAGATTGTCGTCGTCCCAAAGTTCCGCTGCTGAGAAAGAATGGCGATAACTTTATTGGTCGAAATGTACCAAAACTAGCATTTATCAAGGGACCCGCGGCAGGGTTATGTGTGAAAACCACTGAATTCAGAAAGATGCAAAGAAATTCGTTGTCGTCTCTGCTTCTGCAGAAAAGAAATTTCGTTAGCACTGCGTGATCGAATGGATGCGATAACTTCGACAGACGAATGAAGTCGGAGAAAAGATCGAGTGCGTGGATACTGTTGAGTGTGGGAGAAAAATTCTGAAGTTGCTATTAGCCTTGTCTGTAACTGAGATCGGTGCTTTCGACTTCTTTCTTTCCTTCTCTCTCGCTAAGAAGCTTTCAAATTCATGTCGTCGTAAGTTGATGAGATCAACCGAGTCACTACCACAGTGACTGCGAAGAAGTCATAGTGCCGACGACCAGATCCCACGTGCTTGCTGTCGCTCTGCGTCACTGCTGCTAATGAGCTTCGAACATAAACGCTCTATTGACTAAAGCGTATGGAGACTGTAAGCTGAGTTAGTGAGCGAATCGTACACGTTTGCGGATTGTTTGGTCTAACGGGAATGGTCAGCTCAGCTCGGTTCTGCTCGGGTGTTATGTCGGGAACTGCCGGCTATATGCGATGTGTTTGCATTGAAGGGCGTGTTTACCTCTTTATCGAAATGGTGCTCTGAAATAGTGCCTATAGTCCTTCCAACTTTTGTTAGCTCTTTCCTCTCTCAAAGAATGCAGTAAATTTCATTTCCTATGGTCCTCATAACGATGAGGTCGGAATTTAATTGGTAATAACAGGTGTTTGCTTCTTCTGCAGTATTCACAGAACCTTATTTATTATTCATAGCTGTTCACGTTTTTATAATGCTTGAGAAAAAAATCTTCCATAAGCATTAATGTGTGTGAAATAACGTCATTGTTATGTTTTGGCATGTTTTACTACTACCTTACTCCATGTCATAGGCTACCAATGAACAGTTGGTTGTGGGTTGTTAATGTTAAGGTCTTCTAAGGATAAACGATAGGCATAAACTATACCTGGAAATCCGAATATTTTCAAGCAGTTGGTAGATTTCTGGGAATTATGTCACACTTTCATGGTGTTCATCAGTAAATTAATACAACTGTCCATTCTAGGATGCTAGTGCCTTTTGCGCCAAACATGTCGAATAGCAAAACACACGGGTTTATTGTTCAGTGAGATTTGTTCAACTCTGACCGATAACGACTTCACAAATCGTGCACATGTTGTCATTTACTTAGTTACTATCACGTATCCATTGCTTTTTAGCTTCTCCCATCTGTCCATATACATCTTCTATACACCAGAACGCATACGATATGGATGAAAATCGTCAGCAATGGATCGATATCCAATGTCAAACATTTACAAATTGGATAAATCAGCAGGTGGCTATTCTATTTCGAAAACGCCGGCATCGATTCTCATTCTTACATGGACGGTTGGCGTGAATGCCGCATTTGTACGGATGAGTTTGTATAGTTGTTCAAATGGTCCGCTTGGAAGAAAAAAAATTTGAAGATAATGAACACATGGAAAAAGATACAGCTTTTCTGTGCTGTTTATTCCTCTTGCGTTTAATTATTGTTATCGATTTTTTTCATCCTGAGAAGTTCAGATTGAGCGGGCCAGGATGTGGGGTGGACATTGTGCCTGATTAGTCGCATATGACCAAATTCTAAGATTGTGATAGCTATGTATTCTTGTCATCCCCTTTTTTCGTCATATTCCGTTTTTGTACTTCTCACGGTTTTACAGTTTTAATATATTGCAATCCTTTCATTACTACGAAGTTGGATGTGGTTTATATAAATGGGCTAAAGTAGCGCTCGTGTAAATGAGTTGGCACGCGTTTTACTTATTAATTAATGTAATTTGCAGTGTTTCTTACAATTTAGTGTTCATTTCTTTACCACGAGATCAATATTTTGCTACACTATGTTGGTGTCGATTGTTTGCGTAGTATCTCTCGTCGTAGATCCTTTGATTATATACGTTCCGACTAGAGCTGCTGCAGTACGAACTGCCTGGACCGGTCCTTTATTGACAGTTCATCGGCGAGTAAGCAGTCTGTCGTAGCTGTCGTTTGATAGTTTATCGAAAATATTAGACAGATCGATCACTCATCATGAGAACTTAGTCTGAATTTACACGGATCTTCCTCACGTGAAAATTCTAGTGTTTAGTCTCTAAGATATGTAGAATGTCTACAGGTGGCCTACAGTGACGGGTCCAGATCACCTGCAACAGGTGTCGAATGATTCACTCAAGGGTCAATAAACTTTCCAAATGTCTCTGTCGCATGCAAGAGCAACTCATTGTGTTCTATTCGCTCTTGGAACGCTCTGAGAATCACATACTTCTTGGCTGTTAAGACTATCAGGTCTATTGTTTTTCTACGGTGCGCTTCCTATCCTGTTCGATCCAGTCGCTAACGATTCTTGTCCACAGGTTGACGTTAAGAGGCATCAGCATGTCTTGCGTTCCTTCTTTTCGACATTTGTCGAACATCAATGGTTTAAATACGAAAAGAAAACCTTATGTCTTTTTGGTGTAGGACACGGTTGCTAATACAATATTTATTTCACATCGGCTGAAGTGTCGGCGGATTTCACCTTCTAGGGAACTTGGAAAGGGATTCACTGGCACGCAATCCACTCAATAAAATACTTTGCCTGACGATTAAAAACCAATTTTGCAATTTTTTTCTGCCAATGTGGTGTTAATATTTGGAAAAGTAGCTTGTGTATCAATTCAAGCAGTGAGCAGGACTGAAATAAATAATATATAACTAACTTCTGGTAATAATAATCCTTGATAACCTCTGACTAGTAAATAATGTATTGCTTCTGCTCATTAAAAAAGAACAAATTTGCTGATCAATGCCGACGTGAAGAGCAACTGGACCTGGGAATTACAACACGAGGAAATATCAAGCACCTTATCGTATCTAAGCGAGGACATACCTGAACTCATGGCGTGATTTCCTTGTCCGGGCTACCCTAAACTGACTTTTAATTTCTCTTCATAGCTAGCCGTATTCATTCGTAGATGCCTAGCCGGCTTCAGTGTATTTGGATTGAATCCTAAACGTCGATTCAGCTACCTGGAACTATGCCTGACAAGTGCTTGATGGGAACGCTTACAAAAATATGCACCTTGTGGGCTTCTGGAGGAGCTGATCAGGTACCAATGAGTGTAACTCAATTCCACAGTAGAACGCTACCTACTGTGTCTGAGTATCTTCCACCATCAGTAGTAAAAACTAAAGGCTTCGTATACAAGGTGTAATGTTTTTCGTGCCTCCCTTAAGAGAATGAAGCCTGCTTCTCTTCTGAGACGTCGATAGTTGGTCAAGTCAGTTGATGGTTAACGCAATTTGATGTGATATAGAGGAGTTCACACAATGCGTTTGACAGTGATGGTAAGGTGTCAAGTCTTAATGCTGCTCTTTTCATCCTAATCAATTATTTAAGTTCTGAGTTCGTGAGATCCTCTGAATTTCTGTGTTTCAGGTAGGCTCTTCGAAAGTTCACGATCTTTCGCGTGATCTCAGCAACGGCGTTCTATTAATTCGACTTATCGAATCACTTCAAGGAAGAAAAGTCACTGGGAAGGTAAGGAAGTGATTCCAATATTGTGTATTTGTTTTGTTATCAGTCAGTTATTTCATTCTAGAAAAACGCCTAGCTTTTTTGTATTGTTTGTAACTTTTTATAAACCTCTCTTCAATCGCACACTTCTTGCGATTTTAGCCTTGGCAGCTATGTTTTACTTATAAAAAGCAGTATTTCTACGAAGTAAAGTATAAGTGTTGGAAGTTATGAGTAGTCATTGTCAAATATTTTCGCTATCATTTTTCATTTAACGAGTTTTACTACGAGGAATTTTTCCAGTAACAACAACAACAACAACAGCAACGATATATTTTCAATGTCGTCATGTCGTCATTTCTTATTTACTGCCTTCTCTTTTTTAGTGGCATAGTAGTATGTGAAATATAACCATAATAGGCCTGAGCTGAAGCCGTCATATAAACCACGATGTAACCACTTTTTCAATAATTCACAAACACGGTTGAGAGGAAATTGAAACGATGGACCCGCATAGTGTGGTGGCGAACAGGTTAGCCCCCGGAAAGGAGACAATACCGCGTTCGTTCCCCATTGTAGACGTCAGTGGTCCGGAGTTTTGCGAATATCTCAACATCGTCGTGATTATATTTCAAAAAAATATGTTTTCAGTTCACTTACGCGCTATCTGATTTGCCTACCATTCGTAATCACTTTCTAACGTTTTCAAAGTTTGTATTAATTATTTCGGCGCTCTATTGTCAATGTTCTTCTTGCCTTATATTTTATGATCTTGTTTGAGTCACGTTACAGTAGTTTCTATGTGATTTTGTACTAATCTCCACATTTTGCTGTTTCTTTTTTAAATAACGCTTCGTAGTTTTCTAACACATTATTAGTTCTGAAAACGGTGTTTAGATATATGAAGATGATCCTACAGAGATACAAATGCTTCTCAATGTACAGATGGTTTTGGATGCACTCAAAGAGGATGGCGTTAAAATCGGTAACATTGGTAAGACGTATTATTACTTAACAAGATGTTCTTACTTTTCTCATTATTTGTCTACCTTTTTTATCGTTGTTTTCCTCTTTCAACTTCTTTCTCATTGTGGTTTTTTTTAATTATGTAACCAGTGGAATTTTCTTGTACCACTTTCAGCAGTTTGCTGAGGTAGAAGAGGTAAGGAAATAAAAAGGATAAAGCACTCGGCGTTGTTCAGTCCCTGAGGAATGCGCCATGCATTCGACTTCATTAAGCATCGTTTGGAGGTGATTGAATGCATATCTGGACTTTCCAATGACACGCTGTGGTTTACCGATTTATGGAGCCAATACTGCTATCCTCCCAGACAAGTTCGGTACCAATTTGCCGATCCCGGAGGGATGGAAGGCTTGGTGGGCTATGGGCGCAGAAATCGATTCCACGTGCGTGCCGCAGCGGCGCCTCCAATCACTGCGCCACACGCGCGCTTAGATAGAAGTAGTCCGTGTAATTAAAATGTACTTGTGCACTCTTTCTTCTTGAAAACTGGAGATTCAGTAGAAGGAGAAATTTGTTAATAATGTGGAAAGTAATGCATTAGGGCTTCTGCTTTACAGTTTCTATCATCGCCTCCCTCGTTTTACCGCCTCATCGTAGCTGTAAAGTGTTCTTGGGTCCCTGGCTGCGATGTGCAGCAGAGGGATTCGTTTCTCTCGCAGGGCCTCCAAAGCTGAGGAGGAGTCTGGCGTTCCCATTAGAAAGCTTAGATAAGTGTAAATCAGTAGCAGGATCCGTCACCGTCCTGGTACCAAACTAGTCGCATGGTGGCAAATACTCCTCTGATTCACAATGGTGGCGAATGCCTGTGATGCTAACGACCTATGGCAGAGTTTGACCAGGCTTACCTCGGCACCAAGGAAATACGATGACTAAAACAGCAAAACTCCTAAAAAATGGAGATTATGCTGGAGCACGCGCAGCCACTGAAGATGGTTCATCTAAGTATCCAAGTAAGGAATTTCTGGCTTCGCTGGAGATTTTGATCTAGTGGAGGAGGTGTTTGCTTTCCAGAATGTTGGAAATGGTTGAATCGTCGAACTTTACGTTACTGTTGTATTACGGGTTCAGGAAAGGATCATACTACATCTTTGCCAAAAAAGATATTATATATGAATTTATTTGTGATATTTACTAATATTCTTCATATGGGGTCAATTTTTGAGCGAAGCTGTGTTTTCTTGTTCAGCAATCGCGAGGTTGTTATACAGCATACATTTACTTCCATAGGAAAACACACAATACAACACAACAGTAGCTGACGTTTCGTCAGTATCGCCTTCTTCAGATATGCGACTATAATCAGCTGTTCTAACCTTCCTCATTGGAAGTCATGTTAAAATGCGGCTCTGAAGAAGGCGATGCTGCCGAAACGTCAGCTACTGTTGTGTTGTATCGTATTGTGTGTTTTTCTATGGAAGTAAATGTGTGCTGTATAACAACCTCTCGATTGCTGAACAAGAAAACAAAGTATTCATACTCCAATGCCGAGGTTAATAGAAAGTCGATCCTGGGGACTGTAACTGCAGTTATTTTAAGAAAATGCAGAAGTTTAAAACGAGGAGCAGAAATTGGAACTCAGGGGAATTATCTAAGGGGTCTAAGAAGCTTAAGAAATATTTTTCTATAATAAAATATAGGTCTAGGTTTAGGGGGCTAAATATAACGCTTATTTCATTAACATTTTTGTTATGAGTTGGAGAAATTCAAAATCATAACACGTCCATGTCTATTATCCCACTTCCAAATTTCGGCACAATCCTGTAACGAACAAACGCTATTACCACCTACTCATTCGGTGTTAAATGGAAGACACAATTTGTTGAGCTCACAGTTGTATGTTTTCAGGTAGTAATGATGTTGTTGAAGGCAATAAAAAGCTACTTCTTGGGTTCATCTGGTGCCTTATTCAACGATATCAACTTTCATTGCACACTAGGACAGCGCCCAAAAAGCTGGTAATGGCTTGGCTACAAGTGCGTTTTTTTGAATTTTGGCATCAGTGTATGCTAGGCTATTGAATCTTTTACAACAGATTTTCTCAAGCCTTTCTACAATACCGATTTCAGTCTGTGTTGCCTGAGTTGAAGCTGACCAACTTGCGAACCAACTGGAACGATGGGCGTGCGTTAAGCGCTCTTTTAGAATATTGCCAGCCAGGTCTGTGCCCTGAGTGGAAAGGTCTGAATTCTAAAGAAGGGTGAGGTTAATTAAAGTTCTTTTTTTGCCATGAACTTTATTATTAACGTCAAACCTATTGTTATCGCTGATTTTGCTACTTTTGTTGTTACCTGAAAGCTGCCTTGCTGGTAAGCAAAGCACCGTTTAGGCTGAAAAACTGTGAACGAGCTTTGAAATTGGCTAGTCAATATCTTGGTATTCCCTCGATACTCTCAGCCACTAATCTGAACAGCCCACACTTGGATGACTTATCCTGCATGACCTATTTGTCGTATTTCATGATGAAAAGTGCGTGCGGCTACCGAGCTACTCTTCGACGAGTACAGTTGGTGAGGTATCATTTAGTGAACTGTAAAGGATTTGTAGGATATCGGATATGGAGATATATCCAGTTTGTTGGTCCATTCGTCTTGACTTTTTAGGGTGTATTCCGCCATTACCTTCTTCTTTTTCCTCAAAAAAAAAGGTTTCTGTTTCTTGTTTCAAGATATGTTATTAGAATGTCTACTTTCAGCTAAACTTTGCAATGAGTTATTTATCTTATCTGAATTTTGTTTCCCTTATTAAAGTTAAGCTTTCAATCCTGTTCTTCTTAGCAAACTTATCTTATTTAGTTTTAGCCTCCATTATTACATTCTCGTAAATCATCTCGTTTGTCACATTTCGACTGCTTTCTAGGTAGAAATTTTGTAACTGCACTATTTAAAAAACGCATTAAATTAGGAAATTAAGAAGATTTTGCAGGTTTTCGAGCTAAAAGTTTATTGAAATTATAGTTGACCTTAAGTATTACTAGATTTGGTTATGTTAATTGGTCTTAGATCCTCCCTGACATCGTAATCGACGATTTTCAATCAGCCTGGAGTGATGGGTACGTGCTGTCGTTACTTGTGCAGGCTGTAGGAGGGCCGGTCTGTTGTTTGAAAGCTTGCAAACTATTACCATATCACCAGTGGCAACAATTATGTGTAAAAAACACAGTAATATAGTGATTGCTATGATAGTGAATGCAAACGATGGTTGTTTGTCCTTCAGATATTTGTGAATCAACGAGAAATGATCAAACAACATTTCTAAATCCTGTCTGAATCCTCCTTCCAATAGCTATTTCTTTATGAAGTTTGTTCCATATTGACTTCCTTAAGGTTATCGATCTGAGTCGCTTAAAGTATGACACGTTCGAGGACTGCGTGGAGAATATTAAAATAGGTTGGATCCTCACTTGTTTAATTTTTCTTTATTAGAATTGTTTGATAATCCAAATAGGTCAAAAAAGGTTCAAGTGACTTATTCGAGGCTTATTCGAGGAGTACTTTCGCTCCTTGTTTGAGTTACGTTGTTGAACTGGTTATGATTCACGTTCTTAAGGTTCACTTAAATATTAGGAATATATTTTTACAGCATTAGAAGCTGCCGTACGTCTTGGAGTCAAATCAATGGTGAAAGCTGAAGACATAGCTGATCCACAAGGGGAGCACCTGGGTGAGCTCATCTAATATTCTTGATGGAAGAATGTAGCCAGAGTTTTCTTCTGAATCCTTTTCTTTCTGTTGAGTGAGTTTCATTCGTATCGGATTGAATTCAACTACACTGACTCATCTGAAAGAAAGAAAAGTGACAACCTTAACCGTTGTATTTAGTTCCTACTGTTTTTAATGGCAGGATATATTGCGAAATATAACTTCAGTGATGCTGAGATATTTGCAAAGCTCCACACCGCAGGTGTTCGTGGTTGGGAACGAAAGCGCTATTGTCCTTTCCGGGGAGGGGAGTAGCGCGTTCACCACCACACCATGCGGGTCCTTCGTTTCGCCTGTCTCTAAGCTAGTTGTATCAATCTCTGCCATCAGCAATCAACCGTTAACGGGATTGATTTGGGAGCTCAAATCGGCAATGAACCCAATTAAGCTGAGTTATAATTACAATCTTAACCGTTTTATTTACTGCGTACTCTTTTTAATGGCATGATATATTGCGAAATATAACTTCAATGATGCTGAAATATTTGCAAAACTCCGGGCCGCAGGTGTTTGCGGTGGGAGACAGGCGAAACGAAGGACCCGCATGGTGTGGTGGTGAACGCGTTTCTCCCGGAAAGGACAATAGTGCGTTGGTTCCTCACCGCAAATACCTGCGGTCCACCGTGAAAACTTGTAGAAGACAGCAAATAAAAAGTTGAAATGAAAAAAGGCCATCTCGCTTTTTTAGGGTAATCTCACTCGGTGGGGAAATGGGGACAGCTAGATCTCACTCTACTCTCATGGTCCAATCACCGAAGGACCCGCATGGTGTGGTGGTGAACGCGTTTCTCCCGGAAAAGACAATAGTGCGTTGGTTCCTCACCGCAAATACCTGCGGTCTGGAGTTTTGCAAATATCTCAGCATCATTAAAGATAAGTCAATTCATCTCATCAGTGAAAAAAAGTATTCGAATGTTGGAGCATTCATTTCATTTTATACCATATTCTTCGACCATGACATCTACCTTACCTTTCATTGAATTGTTGCTGACAGCCTCATGCGTCTTTGAGGGGATTTGGACATGAGTAACATCCAAGGTAAGAAGCTCCTTCCAGATGATATCAGTGAATAAAACGGGAATGTAGAGGAAAAACTAAGAAGCCTTTGATTTTACTTGGAGGAACAAGAATGGCTGAAAATTATTACTTAATGTGTTTTTACTATATGAACGCTCAGCGCTTTCACTCGAGAGAATAATAGTGCGTATCCTTGAATATCGGAACTCAGAAAAACGTGAGTGATTACGACTGTCTTAAGACTTTAGGCTTTAGCCAGGGTACGTTGAAACTGTGAAGCATTAGTGTAACTCATGACGCTGTGGTGAAGAAGAGGAGACTCATCGTTTCCAGTTTTGGTAATTGCGATTATAACGTTTCAATGACCAGTATGTGTATCTAACAAATAATGTACCCACACATTGTATTGATATCCATGACTCACACCAGTCCTTATCTAAGTGCAGAGTAATTATCTGAGTAATGAATGCAGAGTGTTACGATGAGATGCACCTCAGTCCTTGCTCGAATTCTCGCATAATTCAAGATCGAGCACTCTAGTTTGTTGCATACTCGAGAAAGAATCTTGTTAGTATGCTGGACATCGAGATATTGCCTTCCATACTTTCACTGTTCTTCTCAAGCATGTAATCTTTTGTTTCTTCCTCTCCACGCATTTTACGAGCTACCGCCTTATCTTCTGGAATTGTCCGGAGCATTATTTTCTTTTTACCACTATGCTTCTGGTAGGGTACGTCTTTATTATAAGATAGTTTCGAGATGGCCACCTCGGGGTGTTCTTACATCGCGTCATCATGGGAAATCACGAACTCACTTAGTCAGAGGAAATTTTGTCTCTTGCTTTCATTTCCAGGTTTGTTTCGCGGCTATTGAGTTTTCTCGGTTTACTCGTACTTAGGCTTCCGAATGCAAATCTTAATCTTTTTTTAGCTCGTATAAATCAAGAGTGACTCCTACCTCACCTCTACACCTGTATCGCTTGAAATGTTTTTTCTGGTGCCGGGTTTCACAAATTGCAGGAGCCTCTAGGTCACATTGGGTTCCAAGTGATCGTGCTGAAAGACGACTTTTTCTTTAATGATATACCGAGTCGTAATAGCGGACTTTTCGTTTTTAGTGCAGCGACGAGCGCCTTATAAAATGTTGGTCGAATGTGCTTAATTGTGCGTACTAACGCATTATTTATTAATTCGGCAAATAATTTCTGCTTATACACTTGCTGAGAACGAGTTAGGAATGTTCTGTTTAATCATATGGAGAAAGCAATCTGAAACGGAAAACTTCATCTAAACGTTTGCTGTTAGAGACTTTTGTAACTTCAGAACAAAAAGTGTCCGAAGACGACATTTGAAAGAAGAGTCAGAAAATTTGGAGCGAAAGACAGAAAGAACAGTGCGAACCATCTTTATGAGCTCGTATCCTATCTTTTTGTCCGGGGAAAAAGAAAGACGTCGCCAATTGTGGGAGTTGCGTAATGACCCGACTCATGCGATCATGAATTATATTTGCACAAATGGACGATGGTGCTTGCTTGGCAGCTTCGTAGTACCATTCTTCGATACTGTGTCGATCACCTTCTCTACGTTAATTCATAATAATAATCATGTTTGTTTTAATCATAATCTACTCAAAAAACGAATGGTACTTCCTAAATGAGATGAACGTTCTACACCGAATCCTTCCTTTGTACTCACTTGAAGATTCAACCTACGTCCAGTTAGTTTTTAGAAAAGGAAGGAAACTGCTACACACGAGTATGACACTGCTTATACAAGTGATGTAAATGGAATGGCTGAAGATTCTCATGGGTTTAACTAGGGTATAGGAACGAGGAACTGTTAGATGTGCTTGGTGCTCGATTGTGATGCAAAGAGGATTGGTGGCCAAGTCCGGTGAAACTTTCATTCTATTCACGAAATTTTCATCTTCTCCCGAAGTGCCTGTAATTAGCGAATATGTCCATGGACCAAGCAGAGCATAGAAAAGTATAAGCCGAGGTAAATTCGAAAATGTTCTAGTTAATAGAAAACTTGTGACTCGATGTGGAAATAATCGAGACTGATAGTACGTTTACAACGAGTATCGTGTCGCTCATGTTTCTAGAAATTTAGCTTACGATGAAAGCGACAGTGGCGAGGAATTGAGCAGGTGAAGAGGAGCAATGTGGTTTTTTTTTTGGAACAGCGCGGGAGCAGCTTTCTATTGTGTAGTCCAGACATTGGGCGATACCTGGACCACGTCAGTATTTCTAGAAATCCCACAAGTGATCTTGAACAATCTTTTTTTTACATATAAGCGGCGCCCATAACAACGTTTCGAAACTGTTATTGTGATCACGTTAAAAATCTGCTGGTGCTTCTGTACATCACATTAACCAGCTGTATTCACAGCTGGAGATAATTTGTAAATATCTGAGTGGTACTCGCAGAAAGCATCATGCGTAAAACAGATCAATGTTATAAGCTACGGTCGCTAAGGGACAAAATCAACGATAAATGTTCTAGGGTCAACACGAGTCAGGAAGGTATGCTAGTTGAATTGCCATTTTCTGTTAGATTTATTATTTTAAGGTATTATGACACTAGCCGCTGCACTCTGTTCCATCGGTCCGCAACCACATTTCTATACAACTCAGTGTTTTACCAACCAACAAGTAAGTGTTTAGGAGGCAAATTTAGATTTATTTTAGTGATGACGTGCTAAGCATATTTCTTTCAAGATAAATCTTGATCTGGCCTTCGCCGACGATGGAGAGGTTCGTGTTGATGACCTGACCGTTCACGGTGTGTTCGATTTTTTAACTCATCATGATTCCATAATTTATGAGAAACGTTAATATAACTCACCTAAATAGCTTATATCATTTGACTTTAAGGCCATAAGGTTAATATAAAAAGGCACATTAAAGATCTAACTTAGAAAGAAATTATCACTGTAGTTTATTACATCGGAAGCTAAGTTAAGACTAGTTAGCATTGTGTTTCCTAGAGCAAGTGGTAGCTGTTTCCTTCCAGTTTTGTTTAATTTTTTTCCAAACAGCTTTTTGTTTGGAGCATCACACATTATACATGATTTAAGAGATGTCATTACTGTTTAGTTTCTATATGAATCATTCCGTCGGGTGTTCAGCACGCTTAGCTTTCTTTCTATCTGGTTCTTAATAAACCTCTTCAAAATGTTTCTTCCTAAAGGTCATGTTTACTAAAAATTTGTTTATCTGAGACCTACGAATCTTCCTCATGTGGCTATTCTCCGTGCTCCGCTATGTGTCTCAATGTGGTATTTTGCTGGTTAAACGCTGACCAAACCTTACTAGCTACCTGCTCCAATCGCAGTTATGTTAAGGAGGCGAGCTCCAGTTTTTGATGCACTGGATTGTCTTCTACCTTCCTTACGTAAGTGATCATGTTCACACATGCGTAAATGGGATCGGTTGCGTATTTCCCTTTGTATTCTGCTCGCCAATCCGGCTAGAAACCTGCAATGGAGAAGCTATGAAGTAAATACAAGGTAGCGGTTTGGAGAACAAAATCCACATCTATCCTGGGCGGCTTGTTATAGATGACTATACCCATTATTAGAGTATATTGCGGCATACCGCTTTTAGGTGTCTTTCGCTGCAATCATTACTATTAAGAGTCCTTGTTCTGCTGACCTCAAACCGAGTCCCGAAAAGGAAACGCTGGTTAGGGCGAAAATATGAAGATCAAATATAATGTTGTGGTGACGGTCGAAACTTCTAGACACGATACATTATGCGCCGTTTATGATGCTGGAGAAAAACCGTTCCGCAAGAAGTATGACAGTGAGGATTTAGGTATTTGATGATCTCATTAGGTCCCGAACATCGGCTTTTTTAAAGACGTAGTGCTGGAATACGCTGTTTTAAATTCATCAAGCGAAAGTAGTGACCATTGCTATTTTTGAGTCAAAATTTCTCAGGGCGTCGTTAATTTCAATGCTTGGTGAAGACCAATAGATTCCGCAGATATTTGCCAATCACAAACAAATTTTCATTCTACCAAGATGAAATTTTCGTTTCATGGAACCTACGAAATTAACCTCGCTTCCTTTTCCAGAGAAGTTTGTATTTCGAACATTGCAGTGGTTGATCAAGCGGGATTTCACCTATCAGAATGCCATGGCGTTTCTCAATGTATGTTTCTGAACGCCAAATTTTCGTTAAGGATTCTAGGATTTCAATTTTGTTATATCTTGAGGTAGTGGGTGGAATAGTGGAGTACGGATAGTATAGACGCTTGAGATAGTACAGTGGAGTCTCTTCCATAAGAATGTGGCGTTCTCAACTCCTCAACTGGCCTCATGCTATAGAAATTATTGTAGGTGGTCGAAAAACGAATATTAGATGTAGTGTTCAAGAGCCAACAATCCTATCTAAATCTTTATGACGAAATGGAGGTCTACGCATTTTATGTGGTCTTGAAGACCTTCTACAGGAAAAGTGATCCTCCGTAAAATCGACCGTTGTTGTCGGAGAATTTAACCCTAGGATTGTCCAGAAAAGAATATCTGAACAATTTCACATTGGAGACAATCAACTGGAAGTGGAGGGAAGAGCAGATTGTGAGGTTTTCTTAATTTAGCATAATCACCAAGACCATTAATGATAACTCATGACTGCAGAGCTCTTCTCTCACCGTAACCACATGATATTGTTCCAGCAGTGTATCTCAAAATAAACTTAAGAGCGTTTAATCCATGTTTTTCTAACCTCAGCTTTAACTCTCGAATCATCTTTAACTACTATGTGATATAATTGTCGTCTTTTACAATTACATTCCATCGATTATTAAGCTTAGATCTTCAGAAAAGGACTTGTAATCTCGTCGGTTTTTTTTTAGTTTTTCTTCCCCTTTTATCACCAAAACATAAAAAAGTGGGGCTTCCTGGACAGTTGACAAAATTTTTAAGGCTTTTTTGAAAGCCACATCTTCATTAGTGGTCTTTAATCAAGAATACCTTAATTTGACTAGATCTTCTGATTTTGAAAGATTATAAACGCTGTGTTCTCTCCTCATTTGTTCCTACCGGGATTTCCTGTTACGTTTCTTTTTAGAAAAAGGAAAGGTATGATATCTCTAGCTGATGAATGAAAAGCAGGCAGTGGGCGGCCAATCACGTCGAGTCTCACGAAATGGTTCGTGTACAGTCAGAGATCTACCTTCAGTTAGGAAACATACTCGGGAAATGTTTTCTAAATATACCAGTGGTTGTTTGACGGTCATGTTACAGCACTTTTTACCTCTGAACTGCAAAACAAATGAGATATTTTCGAGTAGTTTCATTGTAGGTTAATGCTTACGTATTTCTGGCAGACAAAATTCAGTTTGTTTCCACATCGATGTGTTTCAAAATAGACACAAATCCAGTCACATTAAGCTCTTATTTATTTGTAGCACTTGTAATACTGTTGATCATCGAGTAACCTGAGCAGCACCAGTGAACTTCTTTCGACGCTTTTACGCACGAGATTTTCCTTGTGGGCTTAGTTCACTTGAGGAACACTAAGAATGTCGCAGTTTTAACGCTTTTCATTGCTAGTCTTTAAAATGAAAATTTCAAAATGCTTCTCGGCTGCGGTGGCCCTGGTCAATAACTCGTCTAGCGAGGGTACCGTAAAATGCTTCTTTAATCAGTAGTAAATTTTTAAATCATTGGTGAACTTCTTGCTGATTTGTGACTGCGAAATGTAAAAGTCCCATTGCTTGAGTAAATCAACATCATTTGACTTTATTAAGATTTCACGAACCTCGAAGTTAATGTTTCTCTTGGCTATACTTTTTGCTAAGTTTCTCCAGTTCGCTGTGATTAATCGGTCGCTTTACTTAGTTAAATTCTAGTCAAAGATTCTTCAGTTTTAAGGTTTGGTAACTTTATCGAACCGTCAATTATGTGTAACGTGAGGACGAATTTTATTGCTACTGGTTTCTGTCATAATGCTGATTTATTCATTGTCATTCAAGTGATTGGTTCGTCTGGTCGTTTGATATCCGCTGAATCACTGGAGCTTCGTAAGAGTCGCACGTCATCTGGAGCCGTTATTTCCATCATCCCAAAAGAGTCCGGATATCACCAGGTGAGTGAGGTTGTGGAAATGTTTTTTTTCTGCTTATAATTTTGATCTGAACGAGTTTTATAAACAACTATTGTCTTCTGGACGATGTCTCTCTCACCCGTTGTAATAACGAGCCTGTTTTTCTTTTATTCATTCAGCATCTAGCATAATTTTCACTCATTTTGTATCATTTACGCGGTAGGCATGGTTTCTTATGTGATTCCTAGACGCATTTGGAGATTCGTTGACATAATAATCATCGCTTTAAGGCGTTAGATAAATAATCTGTTTTAAAAATTTGGAACACAAACTAAATAAATTTAGTTCTATATCGTCGGAATTTCGTTCTCGACTTTCTGAGGATGTCTATCCTTAGTGAGTGCTTTTTTTTTCTTACTGTTTTGCATTGCAATTTACCAGCGTTTCCTTACCGTGGAGTTTTTCTGCACTGTTAACTTTAAAAACGTTATGTCATCGAACTTCATGAATCACCAAGGACTGATAGAGTGTAATTCAAAGGTATGTTATCTGTTTATCGATGGTGAAATGTACGCCAGAAAAAAAGGTTGCCGCAATTATTTTTTTTAAAATAGTGTTTCAACGATGCAATAAGATTCAAGATTTTTTTCAAGTCTTCAGAAGAAAGGGCTTGTCGGATTAGGTTTAAGGTATTCTGCGTTAGAGTCGTGTATTATAAAATCGCAACCTTTCTTGATGAATTACCCGAGACCGAATTCAGTGTTGTCGACATTTTCCACACAAAGCGATTCTGTTTAAGATTCATGGATAAATGCCGCCACCATATGTCACCCTTCAATCACTTTGATTTTTTGTTTGTTCTTGTGTTCCTTTCCTCACTGGAATATTTATTGGCTTACAGTCAATTTTTCTACCCTGTGATCTTACTTTTTTGCGCATGACAATTTTGCATAGTTTTTTGTGTTTTGTCGAAAATCCGAAGGTAGAAGATGGCCAGGCTGAAGTTACCACTACGGTGAATGTAAATAAAAGATACGGTTTGATTAGTCGAGTCTCCTTTGTTATGAAGAACTCAGTGTTCGTCAGTGTTCAATCAGTTGCGTGCGTATATATGCAGGTTTGGAATTTATATGCCAACATTATATATGCATCAGCTGTATCACCTGTGTTGTCCCGTTCATCGTCGAGTGATTGTCAGTAAATCTTCCATTTTTCCCTGTCGGGTGCAAAAGTAGCCCAGTGGGTTCTACTCGCTCTAGGGACTCGTCACGCATCATATCTTCCTTCTAGGCTCTTCGTGAAGAACTCTGGCTATCGAGTTGGTGGTTTTTTTGCACCACGTTTGACATCCCGAGGAATCCAGTCATTAACAGCCCTTGTCCATTGGTTGTCATTCATACGCATTACGTCTCCCGCCCACCTTATCATCGACTGTTTGGCGTACAGAACGGCATCTTTGAAAGTTTCGGATCTCATCCCTTACTTGTGTGAAACGGGACACTCCTAGCATCGTCCTTTCGACTGCGCGTTCGATAACGCTGAGTGAGTGATCTTTCATCCTCCTTACGTAGCGGCAAGGTTTCCGACACATACGTTAGGGCAAGAAAAACCGTTGAGTCGAAAAGGTGGGCTCGGAGTTTAGTGTTCTTTATTCTCTTCACTACATCCTCGATGCTCTTGAAAGCTCCCCAAGCCGCTCGTTTCCTTCTGCGCAGCTCTGTAGCTAAGTCCTTCGTCATATTGATTTCCTGACCTGGATAGACATAACTGGAGCATTTGGAGATATTCGTTCCGTTGAGCGTGAATGGGGCATACGAAACCATTCCGTTCCTCATGAACGTCGTTTTTGTGAGATTTAGTCGAAGACTAATCTTTCCACACGCTTTATCAAAGTCGGCAAGCATACATTCCTATTGGCTAATGTGTGGTGTTATAAGAACGATATCATCAGCAAAGCGAAGATGATGTAACTGCCGACCATCGATTTTCACTCCCATATTGTTTTATTCCAATGCTCTTGTGACGTTCTGGAGAGTGGCGATAAATACTTTTGGCGATATTGTATCGCCTTGCCTAACTCCTCTTTTGACGTCAACGTTAATATCGTTGTAGAATGGTGAAATCTTGGTTGTGAAATTTTTATACAGCTCACGAAGAATCTTCACGTATTGAGCAGGCACTACTTGACTACCAAGGGCTTCCATGATTGCTTCTATCTCTATTGAACCAAAGGCCTTTTGTAAATCGTTGAAAGTGAGGCAGAGTGGTCTTTTGTACTCTGGTGATACTTCAGTGAGCCTCGTTATCGTGTGGATGTGATCCATCGTACTAAATCGTTTTCGAAACCATGCTTGCTCGCATGGTTGCCCTTCGTCCAGTGTTCTGTCAATCCTGTTTAGGATGACTCGAGTGAAAAGTTTATAGACGACTGACAGCAATCAGATTGGGCGATAGCTGACGATATCGTGTAGATCACGCTTTTTGAACAATAACACGGTCTTGCTAGTCTTCCACTAAGTAGGGTCCTTGCATTCATATATGTAACGTGTGAAGAGCCGAGCTAGTGTGTTTACGAGGAATGGCGAAGGATTCTTCAGGTGTTCTAGTCTTGTCGTCTCCGGACTTGGTGCTGTTCGATTTTACACCGATGAAATGGCATGTCGGATTTCGGAAGGGAGAACCGGTAGCACAGCATATCCATCCTCTTTTATTTCATAAGACGGGAGGTGGACGTCGCTATCGAAGAGATCTGAGTAGTAGTCGTGGATGATTTTCTCCATTGCCTTTCTGGACGCTGTTATTGTTCCGTCTGGGCGTCGGAGTGCAATCGTCTTGGTCTTGTAATTGGCGAAGCTTCGGCGGGCTTTGCGAATGCTTTTCCCCGCCTCTGCAGCTTCGACAGTTACTTCTGCTCTTCTCTCTTCAAGAACTTCTTTTATCACCTGTCTGCATTGCTTTGCAAGTTCGGACGTAAATTCGCGTTTGCCTGCAGCTCGTGCCATTGCGCGCTGGCGAATCTCCTCGAGAGTTTCTGGCGACAGACGTCTCTTGGTGACCATCGAACTCTCAGCTTTCATGGCGCTAACGTGAAGATGTTGAATGAACTGATCGTATTCCTCGTCGATGTTGTCGACAACGGCATGTTTCCAACAGCCGACTATTTGTTGAACTAGTTGAATAAGTCCCAGTTTGTGGTGGCTCTGGGACTTCGGTTTTTGAATTTAGCGGCGCTTTTTCTTGTTTCAGTGAGAAATAAAATCTTGCACGAAGGAGGCGATGGTCTGATCCCGTGTAGAATTTTTGGACAACAGCATAGTAGTCTCCATTGGGAATCTCCCACGTCCAGCATTGAGGATGGGGCTTCTGGAATTGCTAGTTAGCATGTATGGTCGCCATGATAAATTCAGATATCCGCTCACTCTGTTCGTTCCATTCTTATCCATAGGTCCAGCTTCGGCGGGCTTTGCGAATGCTTTTCCCCGCCTCTGCAGCTTCGACAGTTACTTCTGCTCTTCTCTCTTCAAGAACTTCTTTTATCACCTGTCTGCATTGCTTTGCAAGTTCGGACGTTAATTCGCGTTTGCCTGCAGCTCGTGCCATTGCGCGCTGGCGAATCTCCTCGAGAGTTTCTGGCGACAGACGTCTCTTGGTGACCTTCGAACTCTCAGCTTTCATGGCGCTAACGTGAAGATGTTGAATGAACTGATCGTATTCCTCGTCGATGTTGTCGACAACGGCATGTTCCCAACAGCCGACTATTTGTTGAACTAGTTGAATAAGTCCCAGTTTGTGGTGGCTCTGGGACTTCGGTTTTTGAATTTAGCGGCGCTTTTTCTTGTTTCAGTGAGAAATAAAATCTTGCACGAAGGAGGCGATGGTCTGATCCCGTGTAGAATTTTTGGACAACAGCATAGTAGTCTCCATTGGGAATCTCCCACGTCCAGCATTGAGGATGGGGCTTCTGGAATTGCTAGTTAGCATGTATGGTCGCCATGATAAATTCAGATATCCGCTCACTCTGTTCGTTCCATTCTTATCCATAGGTCCCAATGTGACGTTCCTCAAACGTTCTTCTTGGTCCAATCTTTTTATTGAAATCTCCAGTGGTGACCTTGAAGAATGTCTTCTCTGTAGAGCTTCTCCAAGTCCATATAGAACGTTTCGACTTCTTCTTCGTCATAGTTTGATGTTGACGCGTAAACGACGACGATTGTCAGAGCCGGTATTGATCCACATCTTTTTAATCGTAAATGTTGGATTCGCGTTGTAAGCTGTCTGAATGAATCGATGTTCAAAGCAAACTCATGTTGACGAGAACGCCAATACCGCCTACTCCTCTACTGTCTCGTATTCCGAGGAACAGTTCGTCTCCGGTGTCATCGACGGCGTTGAATGGGTGGCGTCGTCTCTTTTAGGTCAGGTCGATGATGTCGTACCTTATCCTTCTTGGTTGCATGAGCAAGTCTTTTATCAAGGACTCGGAAGCAAGTGTACGTGCATTGTAGGTACAGGTCGTCACCATAGCTTTTGTGGTCCAAGCAAATTTGTTGGAGGCGACTCCTAACCGCCTCCCATATGCTTCCCTGTCACTTGATTGCACGCTTTTGGGCGAATTGACTCGTAGAATACAATCCGCATAAAGCAAGAGCGCACCCACAAACCCTTGAATGATTACGCTTAGCAAATGCAAAAAATATGTTTCAAATCGGCTCAGCAGAAACAGGGAGTCCATTTCTTGGATCAACCTGCCTCTCAGGGAAGCAAGGTCGCTCTTGGTCTGCGATTAACCTCCTAGCCGCCACCAGGGTACGCGCCACGTAGCCTCACGGCTAACCTGTTCGAAGTCTCTCATATGAGGGAGATCCGTATATGTATATATGTGTAGAAATCAAGCTCGTGTAGCACAGTGATTAGAGGCGTTCTGCAAGGCGCATGGGTTCAATCCCGCATTCCAGGCTCACCAAGCCTCCCATCCACCCTGGCTCGGCAAACTGGTAGACTTGTTTGGGAGGAGAGCAGCGGTGACTGGATACATCGCTAGGTTACTGCGAGTGTTGTTTAAGCCAGTTATGCATTCAATCACCTCTAACGATGCTTAATAAAGTTAAATGCATAGCACATCCCCCCACACTGTTTTCAAAAGGGCATTGCATGTATATATATATATGCATATATATGTTTATATATACACATACATAGACATATTTTACGGTTTGGTTTCGATCCGCTCAGCGCACTTATTTTCAATTTGCCACTCAGTTGAGCGGTCTGCGCACCGACCTGAGAGGAGACCTTGGCGTATTTATTGCCACCTCGACTCCGCCCATCACCACACCTCTTCGCGGTCCTTTCAGTCAAGCCAACCCCGTATGTGTAGTACGTATTTTCGGTAATCAATCACTTATTCTTTTTTTTTGTTTGATGAGTGTAAAGCTATGTTTTTGAAAGGAAAAATCTCGGAAAAAGACCTCATATTCATGATGACCCGTATTTGAGTATTGCTTTTTGCCCTTTATTTTTCCTTACAGTTTTGATCCGTAATCTGGTCTTTTATCAGAAGTTAATTTTCTATTATTATCTATTATTAATTCCTATTATATCGACTTTGGGATATATGGGATCATTGTTATAATGCAACTCGTCTATGTATGACCTTATCTACCTTGACCTGTCTTGGATTAAGAACTCCGGCGACTAGGTTTCGGTATTCGTTTTCTGTATTAGTTACATAAGAAGAAATTGCACTAGCCTATTTTCAGTTTCTTAGGGGTTTGTGTAGTTCTAGATTTCATGATGCGCTTCAGTAATGAGTAATTAATAAGCATTTTAGTTCTTTTCCTCGTTTTCAGTGATTTTTCCTAATTTGTTTTTCCTTCATTTTTGCAGTAATTGAATCGGCGAATAGGAAATCAGCTCTCAAATGCCTTTGTAGACAAGATGTGATGGTAGTGTGAAAATCTTCCTATTTCATTAAGTATTTACAGTAATTCCTTAATTGTCACCTTATATGAATGCATCTTATATTAATGTCACATATAATTTTGATAGGATGATGAATGTTATGATGGTAGTCGTACAAATCGAACGATTGCGCATTACAGCAGTAGACCGCAGCGTCGTTGAACACAGGCATTCACTCTAAAAAAAAACTGCCGATTCTGTTCACATACAGGTGAAATGAACTTGACGGATATCATCACATCCTAAGTAATTACCGTCATCATTGTCATTGTTATCACTATTCATAACATCATCCATCAATCTTTTTCTTTTTCCATTTTTCTTTTTTTTTGCAACTCATGTTGTGCGTACTGGTGAGACATACCCTGTGATACGCATTTGGTTGTTGGTTCGATCCGGCGTCTTGTTTCCAGTTGTACACGGTTTGCAAATTGCTACTGGGTTTCTCTGGAAGGATATCAGAGGTGACTTCTTATATCGGTAGTCACTTACAAGTGATCATATGGTCCAAATATGCATTCAGTCATCTCTTTGATACTGAATGGGGTCGAATACATAGCTCATCTCTATGGAAAAGGTTAACGCCGTGCCCCTAATATGGAAGTGTTCGATTAATGTTTTCTTTTGGCTTTTTATACGAAGTCATTCAAGACAACACTTTTGGTTAGGTGATTTTCCAGAAAATATACTTAGATTAGTGGTTGAGAGTCGTTTATATATACTTGGGAGGTGCAAACTATTATTACCTCGCTTTAGCTTATGACAATGCAGTGGTGTGTATTTCATGTTTCATCATTTAATTCTCAGCTTACAATTGAAATGCCAGCATGTACCGTCTTGCACTAATCCGAGAATCCAAAAGCGAACCACAAGGAGAAATAGCTCGCTATCAACCGTCATCTTACACCACATTCAAGATCAATGTTTTAATGTTAAAGAGACGCATCACCTGCTCACGTGAACTCTGTGCGTTTGATCTCGACGTAGAGTAATCAGTCGAAGACTCATAGATAGCGGTGAGTTTGTGAAGAAGCTGTTCTATGTCGAATGCGATTGGAAATTAGGTGTCGTGGTCTTCCTGCTGCGGTTATGGAGGTATTTGGCGGACTAGGTTACTGTTAATTTTGACCCCTCCAGGCTCTGAACAAGACGAAATCCGCCAAGACATCAGATGTTGTGAATAAATATTATATCATAACAGCATAATATGTGCCTATCAAGAAAATAGCAGTTGCAGGTATTCTGCGGCTACAATAAGAAAGTTGTTGCTTAGAGCAAGTAATATGAATAATAAGGAACGTTTGAATTGTTCAAATGAACTGTACGCTATTGTCGTTGTTTCTTCAACTAAGATAATTCGATTGGTAGCTGGCCTGTTGTTTGTATCTGTGCGGTGCATCATCTTGAAAATTTAACTACATAGATTTAGATTGTCCTAATAGATATATTTTCTATTCTTCATTGGGTGTTTGAATTTTCATAGGTGAAATATCTAATGACCAAACTTTAAGGGTTGTTTTTTCTGGTCAATCAATTCTGTGGATCCACACAGTTTTCGAAAAACGATTCCCAGTATGGGATGAAGCTTCATTTAACCCACATATAAGCTAATAATAGTTTCTGTTTTCTCGAGACTGCGGGGAAAAAGTGTTAGTCATCCTGCAGCAACCCATTCAGACTGAAACCATGCTGATACATGGCCGTTGTAACATCGTGTAGCAACTATTTGGTCTCTAGTTTATTGACTGTGAAAGTAATATACTTGAAATCCTTCTCCTGATACTATGTAGCATTATGACTTCAGTCAATTATTCTATGAGTTAGCCTATACCATGTCAATCGTATTATTATCACCATCGTTCTATCATCATCTCATTCTATTTTCATGGAATTATACCGTTTTTTGTTTTTCGTAATGCATGCATTTTGTCTCGGTCTCAGTGGATGGAGATGTTTGTGACAGACAAAACTATCATGACTATTTCAACAGTATTCTTTAAATCGATTTCTTAGCTCAGTAATTCGTTGAGCACTTTTCATCCAAATGAATATTTTGTTGTCTTTGATATGTTGAAGAGCATTTCTATCCATAAATTTCACAACAATATTAATTATTCTATTGGTACCTTTAACCTTCTTTAATTTAACCTCTTAAGAGTTATTCCTAACGATCCCCAGCAAAACTTTTACTAGGGTTATTGAAAGAAAGAGAACGTCTTTGTAACATTACTGTGAACGTTGTCATGGAAAAGACAGTTACCGCGTCGCAGTTGCTCTAGTCGATCCAAATTTTTAAATGGTCTTTGACTGATCTTTTTTGTTGCTATATGTAACGTCACATTCTTTAGAAATATTGCAAGTATTCGATAGTAATCTAATATCGTGAAATATTTTACAGCAGAGTTATTTCAAATAAAAGGAAAAAAGAACTGAACATTCGTCTCATATGCTGTGTTTTGATGAACAACTAGTGAAGAGGGAAACGTAAATTTCATAAACTTCGCTCGACGACTGATTTCTCTTCCACACACAGCTGTTATTAAATCTTCCTATGATTCATTTGAATAACTCTACTCAACTCTGTCCCATTTGTTTCTGTTTCCTATTCATTACTGTTTGTGTTTCTCAGTACGTTCATCAATAGTTCCGAGTTAATGAATGAGCAAATTCAACGCCTCTTCTCACATATGGTGACTATTGCTGTCGGTGTCTGATGTTCGACAACATGTTCGCCATTACCTTATCGTTTCCATTGTGCGGGCAGCGCAAAAAAACCTGTCCTATGAAGACTGTTTTGTTTTCGTAACTAAAATTGCCTGAAAAATTCTCTTACATCAATTTATGGCGGTTGTTAAAGAGTATTACAAGTACAAATGTAGTTTATTCATGTAGTGGGATGCTTGTTTAACACGTTAGACTCCTATTATGTCGAAGTGAAGCAAATTCACTTTTCTTCTACTCCTCTAATCAATTGGAATCTCAGCCCTGGTTTGAAGGATGTAAAAAAGTTTTATTGAAGTTGCTTTTTTTGTGAAATTGGAAAAATAACGGTGGTTTAGCCTGTCCACTCGATTTCGCGGATTTCTTTTTCACCATTCTTTTTGAGTTAACTTTCTAGGACATTTGAGAGTTGAATGTACGGTCATCCCGCACCATCCTATTTATGGATATTTATGGATACAGAATGACCCTATCTTTTTTGGGTCTCGGTAGTGCTTGCCAAGCTAATTTTTTTCTGGTTGATAAGTACAACTACTTATTTAACGCATCCTTTTAACAGCATTGCGTGCTACTTTGCACACCACCGTACTCAGGACCCCATTTGATCGCTGCTAGTCGCAAAATGAACATTGAAGAACTTCCGGCGAATACTGAAGACAAATGATATAGTTATTTTCGCTCATTACGACTATTTCCTGTCGTTAACAAATAGAGAATAATCAGTTGTGATTGGTCTTTTCGCGTGTGAAATTACTGGCTGCTTATCAGCATATGGGTTCTGGGCTTTTCGTTCGAGCGTCCCTTCTGGTTTTGCTGCAGTAGATTTCGATTGTTCACATCATTATTTCAAGGTGCGAATCTATTGTCAAGGATTGGAATTGCCATCAAGTCCGATTTCGTTGCACGTGCTGTCAGCCGAAGAATCACGAGCAGATTCGCGATCGTTCTCAAGTGCATCTCGTGACGATATCACAAAAGTTAGTGGCGAGAACGACGTGCAGAAGTCCGGCTCCAATTTGGACGTGGACATCTCGCATAAATCGTTCGCGCAACGACGATCTCATTCTATCAAACAACCTGAGATCCAGAACGATTCAGTAAGTGATAATTTGAGTTAGGCCTATAAGTTGCTTATTACGTGAAATTTTTCAGAAACGACAGAAATCTCCAGTACAGCTTCAACGCAAACCATCGCCTCTTCAAAAAAGTAAAACCTGCAAAAAGGTTAGTTGGATACACCATTATCACGAGAACTATGTTATGCTATGTTAACAATTTTCAGGTCGTAGTGTTCGAAGCGTCAGCTCATCAAGAGATGACACTACGATCGACTGACATCGGCTTGGTGTCGTTTTCCGGTCTCAGCGAACCATGTAGCGTTGGTTCCATTGTAGAAGTTGTAGTGAGTATTCTGTGATACTAGGACAACACATTATTAAAGAGTAGATTCTAGTGCACCCGATACTTTTTGTTTCTGAAGTTTTTGAGGAACCGGGGGTTATACGATAGTGTGGTTCTTACAAGAAAAAGAAAAAAAAAATTCTGGGATCTAATGACGTCTTCATGCTTATTTCATTTTTCTGCGAATGCAGTATAGCGTGATGTTTTCCTGTTTTCATGAAAATTAGCAATATCACTACAAGTAGACCAATGTTCTTTCGTTGTTCAAAGTCGTTTTTTCGTGTGGTCGGAGATTGCTGAAGCGAAGATAATATCTCTGTCATGGTTAGCAAGACTAGGAGGAATCGATGAAGTTTACAAGGGTGTAAGTAGGGAAGGAGCATAAACATTGAATGAAATAGTAATGAGTACAATAAAGTCGAATAAGTTCCGAAAGCGTTTCAGATTAATGCTCATGGTGAATGTGCTACCGGATCTGTACAAGTGAATGCAATATCACCAAGTGGACGAGTTCAATCGTGTGTGGTATCGAAACGTGCTAACTCGTACACGGCCAGTTTCACACCTCAGCAAGTTGGTGAGTTCGTCACGTATTTCTTTGGCAAACAGCATGAAAAATATACGTGATTACCTGAGCGAATGAACGTGGTCATAGGAGAACAAGAGCGTGAATGTACATCAAAATTGCAAGCACTGAGCACTTCGTGAGAGGCCTTTCTTCAAATAGTAATGAATCATCGATGAACTACTGCCTTATTTCTAAAGAGAATTCTGCCATTTTTAATTGCTATTAAATGAAAGAATGTGTAACAGTACGTTTACAATCAAAACGCACTCACTGAGATATTCGTATACTCTTCTATCCACTGCTGCAGTAAGGGTAACGACCATCGTGTTTTTTCATCAACACTCATCTTGTTGGAGCATATATTCATGCTTTCTTCTGTTATTTACTCCTATTCAAACTTTCTATAGTTCGACTTTCCTTTCTTATTTATCGATCTCAACGATCGTAACGCCGCCAAGCACACACAACTTCCATGGGAGATTTCTTATCGGGATCGATATCTCTCTGTAATCCGTCATTCTAATGACCTTTTGGCGAGTGGCTACGAATATGGTGTCACGATTAAAATAATAAAAATGTTTGGTAAAATTTCTGGAAAAAAATATTGTTGCGGTGTCTTTTTCCCTAACATTTAACTCATTTCATGTATCTGGTTAGGAATTCCTATTTCACATTATCTTAATAATTGAGATTTAATTGTTTTTCTATTTATGGAAATGTTAAGGTTTGTGGAAAGTTGGCATTCTGTACGAAGGTGAACATATTCGTGGAAGTCCATTCTCGTGTCAAGTGAGTAACTTTCAGAGTTCTCTCGTCAATTGTCCAGTTCGTTTTTAGTCAGTGAATGCATACGGCTGGTAAATGATGTGTACTTTCCTCTCTGTCCTACGAAAAACTACAACTGCTGTTGAAGGATGAAATAAACATTGGAAAAAAACAGTAAAAGTAAAAAAAGTAGTTATGTTAATGCAATACAGCGAAATTTCTTTCAAAATTAGACTCGTGCTTACTACCTTTTTTTTAGTAACTATTATTAATAGTGACATATAAAAAAAGATAACGCTCTTAGCGTTGATCAATCCTTGAGGGACACGCCATGCATTCTACTTCACTAATCATCGATTGGAGGTTATTGAATGCATATCTGGCCTATAGGATGACTCGCAATGGCCAACCGATCTATAGGGCCACTGCTTCTATCCTCCCAGATAGGTTTGCAACCAACTTGGCGACCCCGGAGGAATGGAAAGATTGGTGAACTGGGTGCGGGATCGATCTCACGTGTGTTTTACAGGGCGCCACCGATCACTGCGCCACACGCGCTCTTTATTGGCTTAAATAGTGTACAAAGTGGTACAGGTAGCGCAGTAGTAGTGATGCTGCTGATGACCACGAGCATGATGCTGATTCGATCTGGCTTCGCGCCTGCCAAGCCTCTCATTCCTTTGGGGTCTAGGAATTGATAAAATAATTTCGACTTACTATTTACTGCTTACCCTTTTTAATGGCAGGGTATGTTGCGAAATATAACTTTAGTGATGTGAGATATTCGTAAAATTTTGGACTGCAGGTGTCTGCGGTGGGGAACGAACGCGCTATTTCTCTTTTCTCTTTTCAGGATTTTTCCCTTTTCAGGGGTTAACACGTTCACCACCACACCATGTGAATCCTTCGTTTCGCCTGTCTCTTAGCTAGTTCTATTGATCAGTGCCATCAACAACTCATTAGCCCCTGGATAGGGTAGTAGCGCGTTCGTTCCCCACCGCAGACACCTTTGGTCCGGAGTTTTGCAAATATCTCACCATCATTAGAATTAATAACAGACTTATCTGGGAGCAGCTTAGTTGTACTCGAATTGGGAATGCACTAACGACCTCCCTCAAGCAACAGCACAACCCACGGTTGAAGATTTCGAAGACATTCGTACACAGTGGATACGAATTAACGCATTGAAGATTTATTCAATTAGCAACCGATTAGTTGATTAAAAAATGAGAATGAAAGAACTGCTGGAATCCGTACAGTAGATGTGAAAGAAGGGTCATATCAAGATGTGTGTTCAAACACGATGTGAAGGAACTGTAACCTGTTTGTAACTTAAAATATTTTTGCAAAATCCCAATTTTCTCGCCTAGTAATCTTTCATTTATGTCTAGTTTTTTATAAAGGAGTATCTAGATATTGAGTAAAAATTTTCGGTTTCTTAGTTATAATCCTTTCTACACGATTTGTACTTTGCGTCTTATATTAATAATATCTTGTTCATTTTTTTTTAATTTTCCGGGTAGAGTAAATGGAAAAATAGTTCTTAGCATTGTTCTCGTTGTTCAGGTATTCGACGCCAGTCTGGTGCAGGTCTATGGTCTAGATGTTGGTCTTGTTGGTCAAGAATTGAAGTTCAACATTAATGCATCGGAAGCTGGGCGAGGCAATTTGGAGGTGTGCTTTAGTTTGTTTCCGTATGGATTTAGAGAATAAAAATTGTTCTCTAACTTTCTGGTGCACTATTTGGTAACGTGCAGTGTTAAGCGTGTAACCTACGGAGGGTATCTTTCGTTATAGTGTTGATCGTAAATAAGGTGCTAGAACACTTTTTTATTCCAAATTCTTGCTTTTTTTATAGATACGTAACATTTGCTAGAACATTTCTGTTAATGTTTTTTTACGAACTTCCCTTTTTTAACTGAGGCGAGCTTAATATAGAAAGTGTTACTTGGATATTTGGACGGCGTGTCCTCACTAGTCGTGCGAGACCCAGCTTCCCTGGAGTCCTGAGGTAAACCTAACCAAAGTCTGCTCCAGGTCGTCACCATCAGAGGCAGTCGCTGCCCTTGCATATTAGAGGGAGATTTGCAGCGATTAGTTTCATACCAAGACAGTGGCGGAGCCTGCTATTGCTTTATTCTTATCTGGGCTTCCTGCTGGAAATGGCAGACCCCTTCTCAGCTTGGAAGATCCTGCTTGGAGGTAAATTCCCCCTCTGTACATCGCAGCCCGACGCTCAGGAGTACCTCCCAGTTACGATGGGTCGGTAGACCGTTGTCAAGATATATAATTAATTGAATAATTAATTACCTGATTAATTTATGGAGGCCGTACTTTACGTTAATACATAAACAGCCCGTCTTAACGAGATGTCACAATATGTTTCCCATTCTTATGCGATTCTCCATGGCGACAGTGTGCTTTAAGTATGGTGTCATGTGCGAGCTTTATTTTCTGATTGGCAATCCTGCGGATGCAGTTAAGCAACGAGAGCCATCCGTCCAGAGTACACTTGAGTTCTGTTGAAGTCCACACAATTGCTTCTGGTTACCATCTGTCGTCTATTTATAACATTGTGTAGCCAACCTATCTATGTTTCGCTTTCAGTGTGTACTTCGCTGCATCTCGTGAAATTGGCGTAACTTTCGAAGATCTACATTCCACCTAAACGTTTTATGTACCAGTAAAATTTCAGAAGATATTGTTCAAGTGTTCTCTAGTGGTGCTCATTATTTCCGACCTGTTTGAAATACTAGCCCAATTTCCTCTTCGTAACAAAACGTCAGATGGATCGTTGATTTGAAATGATGAGCGCAGAGTTTTGATTCCGTTAGTTGCATGACGGTTTCTTCGAGAGACTTGAGAGCCCGTTCATGTTGCTGTCCTTCCTCTGTATTATCCTTCCTTTATAGCAAGTTAATAATTTTGAAAACAGGCTTTTATTAAGCTTATTATAAGTGGTCAATATCTTTTCTTATTGAAAAACTATTGCGAGATTCTTGCAAGCATTTTATTTTGGCTAAAATTCTGGCGCTTTCTCCTTCTTTAGAGTCGACTGATTTGAATCAAATGTCCAAGGCTTGTATCTTTTCGCTATGGTCTTCGTAGTGACATCATTCCATTTTACACCAACCGAATCTTGGGGCAGCAGTACAATAAAATAATAACTACTCCTCCGCAATGCGGTTCTCCGTGATTTTTGAACGCCGTTGGTGTGTTAAAGGTTTGATCGTTGTAATCGAAGAACCATCAAAGAAAGTAAACGTCTGCATCTTGCGATAACTATTTGTATTTAATTGTTACTTTTCACTCGAATATCATCGAATGTGGAGCTTGTTCGTCTTTAAGAGTAACCATGCAGATCGCTACACAACTTCATTTGACTAGCAACTTGCTGCTTGGAAAGATTTTTCCCTGGGTGTACCTAACTCGTCGCAAGCAGTAGATGGCCAGTGTGAATCAGGGGAGCTTTCTGGTCTCCTAACTTGGTTTATTACAGAGGGTATGTCGTGCTTTATTTGACCCTTACCTGAGATGCTGATTGTCGAACACTTTTTCATCTGGAATAACAATGTTGACAAATGAACTCCTTATTGTGCATCACAGTTCGATACCGGCAACATCTGTCGGGTAGAGGAGTTTACTGGTAAGCCATCAAACTGCTATACAATGCATTTTTCTATTTCAATAGTCAAAAAGAACGTGATAGGCGGTGTTTTTCTTTCTGTTTTGCCAGTCACAATATTGATTCATCTTGCGAATAACCAAACTAAATTCATTGTTTGTTTTTCGTTTGAAAAGGAAGATCGTTCCATTGACAAATATTGTTCACTGAAGTCAACACCTAGAATGTTGAGAGTTACTGAAAGAAAACGTAGAAACCGAAGTCTCGGAATTGGAAATCTTGGGACCTCCTTACTGTGCTCTTTCCATTATTATGCAGATGTTTGGTTTTTTCAAGGAAAACCAAATAGTAGCAGTTATCGAATATCGAGTATCGAATGAAATGCGATGAAAACTACGAGCTCCTTGACGAAGGTTGCATGTGGAGGACGACTAAGAAGCTTTTCAAGAGGAACACCTTGATGCCTTAACAATTTAGGACTAATTTCTCACCATTTTATTAAATCCATATCGTAGAAGTATTGTTGAAAAGTGAAATAGAATGAATAGGATAAGGCTGCAGGTAAGTCGAAAGGTAGTTCTATTCCTAGGAAAGCCGATGGTACTATAAATGGGAAAAAATTGAAAGGTATGATACACCAACTTTTCTCACCTACCTTGTACTAGGTGTAACTTCAGTTTTCACTGAGCGTAGAAAACTGCTTGAAATTTGAGTGGTGCAGCACATGAAAATTAGTATGGATCGCGATCGGGCATCTTGGAGGCTACATTGCTGTGAACTCCGCAGCCTAACTGAACAATCCCGCTTCAGAATGTTTTAACTACGTTTTCTTAAACGTAACCGGCACGCACAACATCAAGCTAGGAGTTGAATTTTAAATAAAACCCCCACTTTCTAGCTGGAATTGAAGAAAGATTAACAATAAGAAGAGCAGCCAAGAGCATGTATTCATTGGCTAGTTTGACCACCTCAAACTGGGATGATATATCCATTTCCCCAATCGGCCGTCTATATTCTCAAATAGACTTGATTTATAAATCACGGTATGATACTCGCAGACAACACACACGAACCAGATAGATGACTGGTATGTGCGGGCAACAGAAGGGAACGAGTTTAAAGTTAAATATACTGGAGACTGTAGCATTTGTAGAATGAAACCATCGAGTTTTGCAAGCATCTAAGTAAGAAGATTTTTTCACAAATTATAACTGCATGGGACGTTACACATGCGGAAATACTAGAAGTGCCAACGCTTGCTACTTGAAAGCAACTACATAAGTCTTATGGGGCCTAGCGTGATCTTCAAGGGACGTTTGGGTATGTTTTGCTTGGAGTCAGGAGTGTGTGCCAGAATGTTGGCATCTGCCGCTGACCGCCGCTTTTACATTTCGACTAGTGAAGAACAATTGTAGATTCTCAGCTCTGGAATTCAATTTATGACCAACAGTATTGCTCGAAAATAAGACTACCGTTGGTCAAATATTGCCGTTATTTTAGTATGGTGATACAATTTTATATTTTTTGCTTACCAACCCCTTGAGAAAAAAGTCTGAACATGGTCATGCTGCTCACGGCCACAATCTAGGGTATTAAAAGGTTCGTTTGGTATAGTACGACAAGTGTCCCATGACCTATTGTTTGGAATAGTAAAAATCTGTTCATAAGCTTTTTTTAGAATTCAGAGATGGTTAGATTAGGGCTCACCAAGCCAGTGATCCCTTCAAGGTTGAGGAAATGATACCGGACTTGTCTGGAAAAGGTCCACTCTTTGCAATTTTAATTGGGAACGCTCAAGTCCGGCTATATTAGTACTAGATGGGGAAACCGAGTCGACCAGCATTCACCCACATTTTTGACGAAAGAAAAGTCCTCAAGCAGTACCCATGGCTACACGTAAAAGTGGAAGGCCTTCGTGGATGATGGATGTGAGGAAACAAATCGAAGGCTGGAAGCACTGGGATCCGCACAGTGATTGTGAAAGGCGGGTCGTACAAAAAAAAAGAGTTAGATTGATAAATAAACCGATATTTACTTTGCTACATCGTTCTTAAGCAGTAGGTCGACTAGTCCCAAGATTCGCTTCGTCGCAGCAATTGTTATCGTCTTGGAAGAGTAATCAAAACCTCGAGGCAATAGTTTTCATTCTGCTCCAGAACGACTGGAAACTACCTGTGGTGAAGACGCGAGAACACTCTAGCAAACAATCTTGGATTTTCAGAGAAAGACAACTAGATCATCACTTAACATGTTAATCAGGATAGTGGATACCAACATCAACTTCATTTGAAGTCATTCATAGGCCACCTGAGTTCATAGCTGTTAAAATACAGCGCAACGAGTGGAGGAAATGTTAGAAATTTCGCATCATAAGTACCTAATCAAGAGAAATGAATACGCTTATCTATTCTCGTTCGACCCTGGTTGTAGTAACTACTTCAATCTGTAGTTTATTTGCTGTTCAGTAGGTGTCTTAACTAACATTTGATGACAACTATAACCTGACCATCAGCATAGCACAGCGTGTCTCAAGTAGTTTCGTGGGTTTTCGCCGCGCTCGCCAGGAATGTCGTACAACGACGCGCTCGTGTTCTCTCTTCATTCCATCTATTTCATCCTTTTCGACAATTCCACCCTCTTCCTGTCTTTGTCTATTTCATCACTCGTTTATCGTAGTCACATCCACGATCGTAATACTGTCTACGGTCACGTCAAATCGCTGTCGCTCATCACCGTATGCGACAGTGATACCATCGAGCCGGCGTATCCTGGCACTTGATCACTATATGATTAGACATACGTGACTAACATCCTACATTAGTGCGCAGCCGTGATCATCTTCGTTCATTCAAGCGAAAGCCATTTGTACTAGTTGACTGGTATGGTATCTTCTCTATTTCTCAATATTACAATTTTAAAAATTGCATAAAAAGAAACTTTTTGTTGAACGAAAGGCATAGCTAGTTTTCGTGCATAGTTTCACGTTGATCAATCAAGCTGTAGAGCTTTCAAGTACGCTTTAACTAATTCGTGAATAGACTAGTTCAGATAACACATTTACGGCGTTCGCTATCACATCATTTCTTCTACTTTGTGTTTAGAGTAGAAATGCTATCGAACAATGCGGTCCCTTAACTAAAGCTTGCAATAAGGTTTTTGAGTTATCTTATCGGAAATTTAACTTTCGTGTCATCTTTATGCGTCATCTCTCTCACTCTCTCTCCCTCTCTCTCTCTATTTCTCGCCTTTTTTCACATATCTCTTATCTTACAGTGTTGTTCAAAAAATTACACAACTTAGTTATTCGTGATTGAAGCAAATGTAATAGTATATTAGCAGAGAACCAATGTGCACCTGTAATCGCACACTTCTTGTTTCTTTGATTGATTTTTGTCTTGGTTTTGTCGAAAACTACTTTAGTAATTTAAATCTAAACTGTAGTGAAAATAAGATGGAAGAATTATTAAACATCTAACTTAGAATGTACACCAATGCTCAGAAGTAACTGCAACGTAGTCGTTAGATCGCTTCAATTTGCAAAGTTTGATGATTACCTGTGGTGAGGATCTGGAAACGCTCTAGCGCAAGCTTGTCGACACTCTATCACACTTCTTGTTTCTTTGATTGATTTTTGTCTTGGTTTTGTCGAAAACTACTTTAGTAATTTAAATCTAAACTGTAGTGAAAATAAGATGGAAGAATTATTAAACATCTAACTTAGAATGTACACCAATGCTCAGAAGTAACTGCAACGTAGTCGTTAGATCGCTTCAATTTGCAAAGTTGGTGGTGATGATTACCTGTGGTGAGGATCTGGAAACGCTCTAGCGCAGGCTTGTCGACACTCTACGACTGAGAATTACCAAACCACCAACATGAATCAGTCGGATGAAAAATATGCTTGTTCCAATAAGTTTCGCTGAAGCAAATCGTAGGATCGACTCTTCCTTTTTTTTTTCATTGTGAGCGTGGTTCGTTCAAGGATTGAAGAAAGTACAGCGTTGAGAGAACGCTAAGGGCGTCTTGATCTCCTACTTTGTTTTCACATCACTGCCTAACGGTGAAACCATTAGTACTTTTGCTATCTTTTCAATTATTTCTTTCTCTATTGGAGTTCACTGAATTATTTTTACTTGCTCTTGCTTAGCAATAATCAATAGTGATCAATTTTTTCCAGAAAACTTTCACAGAAAAGTTCTTAGCATATTTTACAGTAAAAGATCATTGTGGTTTAGTGTCTCTAGTACTCAAACATTGTTCGATGCATTATTTCTAAAATTATCATAGTTTTACCGTAGAGGGGAAAGAATTCATCGTTTTCTATTCCTAAACAATAGGCCTAAAGAACTAGAATTGTCCCGAGCAATGTGACGTTTTCTTCAACATTCTCTAGTCACATTTACGTACTGATTGCTGTTCCACTTAACAATATGACGTTTCAAGTTTAACAATCTCATAAATTCAATGCATTTACAAGTCATTTTCTCTACCAATCAACGTTTCCCCTTATACACATCGATTTGACTCTTTTTATTTACTTATTTTTTTTGTCTTCTTTTCGTTCATTCCTATTCCTATTAACAGGATCCGTTTTAACGATAAGCTCATGCGTAACTTAACATTGGTGCTCAGTTCTCAATTTCACTTTCGATTGATAAAATGTTGAGTTTGATAACCATCCCGACCTATCAATATAAACGGTTGACAACAATCTTTGTAATAATTCTCGGGATCGATTTATTGATAACCTCTTGGAGTTGTTCAATAACACGGTGTTTTCTTCTTGAGCCGTCACGAGATTGTTAATAAAATATTTATTCATATCGGTTGACATTTTGGCCGTTTCATTTTCTTCAAAGACTCTGAAGTGGAAAGGCCGTACCAGCATTCAATTTACTCGACCAAACATTTTCATAAGATCAGCAGAAAAAACTAAATGCATATGTTTCATTCGCATACTAAACAGCTTTTTTTAAACACTCACCGTTTTGTTCTTTTTATGTGTTGTGGTCGTTGTTATATACCAGTGACACGGGCTCCTGCATGGATGAGAAATATGCCTGAGTCAGGTCAGAAAATCGGTTTGAGGTATGGTCCGCAAAAGTCATGCGTCATCATAGAACACTCCTCCTCTTGCCTGGTTCATTTTCGGATTTTGAAACTCGTTCAATATTTCTCAAGAGTTTTACATGTCGATATTTTAGATACCTGTATGAGACTAATGAGTTTACTTTAAGATCTTCACTGTTATTTCTGTGTCCCATGCGCGATTATGTGGTTTAACTTAAGGTTCGCCGACTAAGTGCTCTTTTAAACGACTACGGAGTAGTCTCAGGTATACCGTACCTGAACTCGTGCAATCACCTGTCTCTAGCGTGAAAGGACACTGTTTAATTTATTTTGTTTGTAGACGGTCATCAAATGGTTACGAACTAGCTGGCCTCTTAGAATTCTCGGCTGTATTTCAATCAATGGTAGCGGTTTATCCCGACTGTCCCTTTCTAAGCATCGCTTTGTTTACTTCGCTAGAGATGATGGGCAGGTTAAACGGTACTTTGCTTTCGTTAGACTCGGTCTCTGGCCACTACTCTGGATATATCGACGACAGTTTTATCATCTTCTGAAGGTAAGAGAATATGGTTCAGTGTTTCGCATTGTTAAACCACTAGTCAGAGTACATGAATTGCCCACATGAATTGTCGAGAACGCCCACACTGTCAAATGATACCGACGGCGAAGTAACGAAAAATACTGGTTTCTTTACCATTATTTACGCACAAAGAGGGTGTATGTGAAAACATGTTTCGAGGACCCAGCAGTGGGCGCACAGGATGGATGCAGAAGAAGGAATATCTGAACCTAGCGCGACAATTATGGGTGCGTGTAGCACAATGGTCGGAGACGCCCTGCAATATACATGGATCGATCCCCGCGCCCCAGGCTCACCAAGCCATCCATCCTCATAGGGCTGGCAAATTGGTACCAAAGCGGTCTAGGAGAATAGCACCACTGACTTGATACATCGGTTGATCAACGCAAGTCACTGTATAGGCCAGATATGCATTCGACAATCTCTAACAACGCTTAGTGAAGCCAAAATGCATTGCGCATCGTTCAGGGATTGATCGACGCCGAGAATTTCATCAGTTTAATGGAATAGCAGCTCTTCAGGATAGGTTTAGAAAAAATACCACACTCCAGAAGGTAAGTAGCGAAAACAAAATATCGTTTAACTTGCCCTTTATCTCCGACGAAGTAAACACAGTGCGAAGCAATCCTTGAAAAGAGCTGATCTAAAGAAAATTTTGAATCAGTGATTGAAATGCTAGCGAACACTCTTAGACTCTTGACAGTTCGTTACCGCTTGTTTAACCGCCTGTACATGACAAAAATTGCATAACATACCCTCACGGTAGAGGCAGGTGATTACATGAGCTTGCGTATGTGGTACCTGATTTTCCGTAAAGCATGTGGACACCAATTCGTTAGACAAACGTACACCACTCTGCGTCCGTATGAAGGAATACCTAGTTGTGAAGCTTAAAAGTAAAACAGAACACTGAACCAAGGATGCGTAAGGCGCAAAGACATACGTGGAAGATTTTAAGTAAAAGTCAGTATCCTCGCACAGGATTACAAAATATTTGAGTGAAAAACTCTTGAAGGGTTTTAGATAAATTCCAGCAATATAAAAATGAACAGAGCAAGGAGGAGTATTTATTGATCACGCGTTATTTCTCGTCATAGCTCGGGCTGATTTTTTCTGACTTGGGTCAAGCACATTCCTGATCTATGTAGGGCTCTGTGTAGCTGTTTCTCCATCAAATAACTGGGGCAATTAGAAAGACCGAAACGGTGAGTGTTTAAAGTAATCTGTTTACTATGCGAATGGAATTAATGTGTCGAGTATCTTCTGCTTGACTTGTGAGCGTGTCTGATTTAGTAGATTGTGTTGACAATTCCCAGGCTTTGATGAAAGCGAAATCGAAACGTCAATCATTATTTAATAGATCTTTGTAATACTCAATTATTCTAATGTCCCATTTAAACCTGAATATCCTTTTATAAATTCAGTGGGGATCAAAGTCGTAGCAATTTGTATTCGAATGGATTCGATGTGTTCTTTGTGAACTTTGAAGATTTCTTTTCAGGTTAGCGTGCTACGTCACGGACGTCATATTCCGGTCACCCTTGAGGAGGAAGACGTACCACAAGTATACCGAGTTAGCTTTATACCTGACGGTGCTGGGCAGTATAAAATTCACGTGATTTTTAGCAGAATGGAAGTAAAAGGTTCGTGTTGAGTCCGTTTTTCAATTAACAGATTACACTCCTAATCCTTTTAGGTTCTCCATTCATACTGGAGATTGCTGACGCCTCTGCTGTTTCTGTGTTCGGCGATCAGCTTCACGGAGCATCAGTAGGTCGTCCAGCATCGTTCATGATCCACGCAGCATCGGCTGGACCAAACGACATTACTGTAGAGATTAGAGGTTAAGACTGTTTTTGTGATCATACAGGTCTATGAGAAAATTTACTGCTTCTGCTTTCTAGTAGGCGATGAGAACCGCTAACTGACGCATCTATCTTTCCACGTAACTGGTAATTTTATAGCTTTTGGTATCTATAAAGAAAACCGCGGTATAGACAACGTACTAGTACACTAAAAAATTTGTAATGTGACCCGGAATGGGTCATCGTTGCAACATGCGCTTTCGTTGCGACGGATGAACCACCGCGATCAATAAGGGAACATTGATGGACATGTTTACCAAACAAAGATCGTCTGAAACCCATTCAGAAATGGTTTTGTTAGTTGATCAACGCGGCTTAGATTTCTCAAGAAGTTGCAGAAAAATGAGGAGACGCCAAAATAAGCGGTAGTATTGATTCGCTGTTTGTAGTAAGGCGAGCATTTCACTTTCACAGTAGCTATCTCACTACTGTCTATACAGAAATCAGGCGCAGTAAAATTTCGATAATTTGTCCAGCTGTTTCATTGTCTACTTTTCTCTTAGCTGCGTTTTTTACATATATATATATACATATATATGTATAGATATCCACTCGTATATATATATATATATATTTGTGTGTGATTGTGCGCATGTGTGAGAGGGTGGCCTGAGTTTTGTGCCCTTCATCACCGCTACATGTTCAGTTCGTTTTTTCTATTTTCTGTTTGTTTTTTTAGTTAGACGTTTTTGTTTTTCACCGTAACTAAAGGAAGACGAATGACTAGTGGAGTCCATGCCATCTGAATTCAAGGAAGGCGCAGCGGCATTCAAAGTGAAAAATCGAAATGGTTTTTAATTTCTTTGTCATCGTCAAGTGTTTACGTGTATGTGTTGTGAACGTCTCGCTGTGTCTGGAATTGTGAGTATTCAATGTTCTCTTCATTTTTTGTTTTCACTTGGTTTCTTTCTCAATCTACCCTTTCGGTTTCGATTGTATGCTCAAACATGCTAATAGTTGTCTCTACTCGTCATTAGTTGTTTGCCTTTTCGGGATCGAGTTTTTTCTTTAGCGCCATCGGGAAAGCTACGCCATGGTGTCATAACCGCAGTCGATGATGTCTCGTGTAAAGTCGAATGGTTACCTCAAGAACCAGGTAAAGCATTAAGGATTTTGGCTATATTTTCTCTCTTCCTTTACTGTTGTTCTTGTTCTGCTTCTACTTCTTGCTCTTCTTGCTCTTGTTCTTTGACTTCCTCCTATTTTTCACTTCCAATTATTTTACTTAACATGTTCGATGCCTTTTCGATTTCTTTGCACGAAACTGTGGAAGATGTGAGGAAGGGTACACATTCCTGTCCATTTTTGTCACTTGCAGGCGCTTTTTTGTCACAAGACTGCCTAAAAGTTGGACGTTTTTGTCAAAGTTTGTTAGAATTGGGGGTTATTTTAGTTCAATTCAGTTCTTTTTTCCTGTGAGAATCTCCCTTATGCTAACACGGTCGGCTATGCTCGTGTTTAAAGCTTCTCACTTTTACTTGCACATCAACCGCTATTGATTCACATTATCTTGCAAATGCTGTTGATTCACTAAATTGGGCGAAATAATTGTGAAATCGGCGTCGACACTAGTATATTTGACGTTTCGAAATTCATGCATGCCTTCGGAGATCGCTGGGAACCACACATGCATTGCAGGACTATCAGTTATTTGTCGAACTATAGCCTCGAATTTGAAAAAGACGGGTCTCCATGCGTACTTATTAATTATCTAAAGCTGCTACTCACTCTATTTAAGATGGATATTGCCGTTTATGGATGCGTATGGTGCAGTGGTCGGAGGCGCTCTGCAACACACACATGGGTCCTCGTGCCCATGACCTACCAAGCCTTCCATTCCTCCGGGCTCAACGAATTGGTACCAGACTTGTCTGGGAGGATAGCAACATGGGCTTGATACATCGTTAGGCTGCAGCGAGTCATTGTAAAGGCCAGATATGGGCTTAATCACCCCCAAACGATGCTTGATGAAGTCGAATGCATAGCGTATCGTTCAGAGATTGATCAACGCCGAGTGTATTATCATTATTATCATTATTAATATTAATATTAATATTAATACTGCCGTTTATCATGGAAAACTAGGCTCAAACTTCACCCACGCTAGTCAAGTGATTGATTAACGTGAAGATAATACCGACTTTATAGTTGTCATTCTGCAGTAGCATGATTTGTAAGTAACAATAGGAAAGTGGTTTTACTATGCAAATTATTCTATGGGACCCTATTCGGTTAGGTGTTTAGACGTCTTTCTGTTCGGAGACGATAGATCCGAATCGATTGTTCACAACCGTCCATGCTGATGATGGGTTCTTCGTAGTCGTACCGAATCGAATCTTCTGGAGTGGAGCGCCACTCGATTGAGAATCTCACTCGGCAGTGTCCACTTTTATACAGGACGATAGTTGTTGATCTTCCCCAAATAATATTACATATTCAAGCAGGCGGTCTTTTCTGCAGCATTATTTCACCTAGCATGTAACGATTCTTTACTTTTGAAAAACCGGCCATCATTTAATCTCCAGCGTTAATCATGATTAGTCTTTTAGTTTCTTTTCTACTTGTTGTGCTCAATGAAATGCTGTTAGAACTGGATTGAAAGTGCAAGTGAAAGACCATAGCTGGCTGCTACAGCGTCTCAGGCGCATTACTCACATAACGCTAGAAGTAAAACTTCTGCGTAGCAGTGGCAAAAAGCTTGGCATATTTCTCCTCCTTTATATCATAAGTACAAGGTTCTGGCCACTTGTACACCGAGTAGTATGTGTCGAGACATCTTATCATACGAAATGCGGGAATATTTCACAGTAGCATGCTACTCAAAAGAAGCCTGAGTGATATAAAACCGTCTCTATAGTCATGTTGGATTATTTCTATACCTTTGTTAATAATATCGTTGTCAGAACACCAAGTATCAACTATGTGGAACAAATACCGGTTCATTCCAACAGGGATTAGCAACAGATTGCTATTCTACTGTGCTTGAAGGAAACGATGCTCATGTGGAATAGATGGTTGTTGGTGCCACACTAGCTCAAAGAAGGAGTGCTCATGAGTTCCCCAGCTATGTATTTCTGGTTAAGAAGTCTCATTTTGGTAGTTGAAATCAAGATTAAGGTTGTAAAAGCGTGGATGACATAGCAAAGATGGAGAATCTTGCCTTGTCACCTCACATTTTTGACTTCAAAGTGCTTAACCTGTTTTAACACTCACAGCAAAATCCTGACCACTATACAAAATGAAACTATAGTTTGTGGTTTTTTACGCGCTACACAGAGAGAATGTTGATAGGAGTAGTTCGTTTTATGCAAATATGAGAGAGAGAGAGAGAGAGAGAGAGGGAGAGAGAGCGTCAGATGTTCTGCACTTTGTAGACGATCCAGGAGTAGTGTAGGTGCTTATAGTGAGACATCGAATATCAGGTGAACTGGAAATGCGGTGTGACAGCGTAAACTACTGTTCAAGATCAAGCTGCTATCGAAATCCAAATAATGTCAGACACACTTGACGACTACGGCAAACCTGTGGTCAAACTTCTTCGTGAACGCGGTGTTCTTATTTCACCAACAAACGAAACCTTTTTCATAACTTTGCCACTCAACCAGAACAAACGAATATTTTACTCGCGCGTGCCCGAATCAGCTAGCAATCAGCTATGGGATACGTTATACAGATGGAAGTTGTATTAGCAGTTTTTTATGCACTTAGTTTCTGCAGCTTATTATATTTTGTTCTAGACACTAAAACGAAGTTGCTTACCTGATACTTGAATGACCCGTCCTCACTGGTTGTGCGGGCCCAAGCATAATCTCCATCATTCGGGGGATTTGCTGGTCGAGCCATTGTGGTATCTGAAATCCCGAGGTCAGCCTAGCCAAAGTCTACCACAGGTCTTCGCCACCAACGAGAGTCGCAGCCCTTGTGAATCAGAGGGAGATTTGTAATCATACGACTTTTATACAAGGACGGTGGTGGATCCTGGTATTGATTCACTCTTAGCTAGGCCTCATGACGGAAACGCCGGACTCCTCAGCTTGGTAGACCCTGGCAGAAGATGAATCTCCAGCTGTACATAGCAGTCCGACACTCAGGAACGCCTCGCAGCCATGGTGAGGCGGTAAATCGTTGGGAGGTGAGACGAACTTACCTAATGGAATTGTATCTAATGTGCTGTACCAACTGGGTATGAAACTACAAGCCTGTAAGTCTTAAATATCTTCTTCACTATTTCCGTTTGGAATTTAAAAACTGGCTACCGTGGCTTAATTTACTGAAAATTCGGTGTAATCGCCTTCTAACTGGATGTATCGACGGCTTTTTTTCTGGTGCATCTTTCATTGGAAGAGTTGTTTCTTTATCTATTCATCAATTCTAGTATTTAAGAAGCATTACTCTCTACGTGACAGACGCGGACACTATCAAGGGGCGCGTGTGGCGCAGTGGTTGGAGGCGCCACTGCGACACGCATGTGGAATGCGCTCGTGACCCACCAAGCCTTCCATCCCTCCGGGGTCGGCAAATTGGTACCAGACTTGTCTGGGAAGATAGCAGCACTGGCTCGATATATCGGTAGGCCACCGCGAGTCATTGTAAAGGCCAGATATGCATTCAATCACCTCCAACGATACTTAATGGAGTCGAATGCATGGCGCATCCCTCAGAGATTGATCAACGCCGAAAGCTTTATCCTTTATTTTTTTTATACTCTCTACGTACTGCAGAAATAGTAAATGTTTCTAAACCAATTAAAATTTGTTACATTGAAGTCTATAAAGCCAACTATCAAAAGCTATGTTCAGTGTGTAGCTTTTGAAAGTTGGCTTTATAGATAGTAAACTTTCTTATACGTTTCAGCAAAGGCAATTTTTAGAGCAGAAATCACATTTGGGTAGGTTTTCTGTGAACGGGCTCTCACCACGCTATCCTTTGTTAATAACCTTCTTTTTATATGCATGCCTTTTTTGTGAATCTATGGGTCTGGCTCTCAAATGTTTGTCAACTGAGCTCTGTTTGTTTGGTCGCTTTCGACTGGCTTGTTGACGTTGGTTTACAAAAGCACTGTAAAGCTCATTTGCTTTTTTTCACCTTTTTCGTCTTTTCTTTTGCCACCTATTCCATATTCTAAAATTTTTGTCATCGTGAAATATTACTGTAGAAAAGTTAGCTCACAGATGACCAAAATTTTGCCGTTGAGCAGTTGAGACATTTATCTCGTAGATGATTTTGTAAATGTCTCTTTATGTTTTACTTTAGGTGAACATTCCATAGACGTTCACATATTCGATCAACGCGTGCAGGATTCACCGTTCCTATGTAACGTTGGTGCACCAGAGAAAGTTGTCGTACGGGCTGTACCAAGGCGTATTCTCACTAAAGATCTTCACTCTGAACATAGCTTTGAAAGTAGGTTCATTACCGTTTTCAGGTAGATTTCTATGTTTTTTGCAAGAGCGCGAAGAGTTGAGTGTTCAAACACAATAGAACACCACACTAATGCCGTCATCAAACGAATTGCTGGAAGACGAATTGTACTCATTGTTGTGCGCAGACGAAATGTTTTGAATCACTGCTGCTTTATACACGTAGACAGATAGATCATCATTAATTCTTTCTCTCAGTGTTCACTCGAGGAATGTCCGTAATAGTTATGCAACCGTCTATAATTCTGTTCAATCTAGATGTCGTTCGTGCTTCTTCTTCTTCTTTTTCTTCTGGTTTTGATCGTCGTTGCATCTAATTTCCTCAGTGAACCTTAAAACAAGTCTCAAAGTACAAAACTGTGATTGTGTGCAGATCTTTTTCTTCTTGTTATTCGTCAATTAAACATTCCAAGTATTCCGGTGTTGTGCAGTCAACCATCGGTATTACAATCGACGGTGGTTACTGCATTGAAGAAGGTAGGCGCGTCATTGCTGTCACCGTCGTGGTTGAGCAACGTGAACAAGAAACAAGGAGACAAGATTTACAGCTGTATCGATGACTCTGCATGTGTTCATTTCTATTCAACACATGTTATTCATCATCTGAAGCCTCTTGTGTTGCATATTACAAGATTATGTGTGATTTTACATATACAACTGGTGAGTTAATCGACTTTGTTACATATTTGCCTTAATAATTCTTTTACTCATTCGCTCACCAATAGAGTCGTTTTCACTAAGTTCACGAAGCGCTTATCGAAAATCTAAATGAATTCTGGAAGTGCTATGAAAACGTTTTCATGATGCCTTCATTTGAGTCAACAAATATCGCGTGAGTGCAAATAACTCAACCCCAACCGGTGCGTCAAAGATGTTTATCTCTCGACGCGGCGCACATGAACGTTTCGTCCGGGCCATGTCAATATTTTATAATAAAGCCACTAGTTGTAAGATGTACAATAACAGTGGTTAACGGGTAGCGTCTTCCTTGGATGTTTACCAAGTGTGTTCTTTTACTTGCCTGTGTCTAACAATTCGCATTTTGTTTCGACTTTCTTTTTTCCAAGATGATGCTGAGATATTTACAAAGCTCCGGATCGCAGGTGTTTGCGGTGGGGAACGTACGCGCCATTGTTCATTTCGGGGAGTAATGCGTTCACCACCACACCATGCGGATCCTTCGTTTCGGCTCTCTCTCGGCTAGTTCTATTGATCGGAGCGATCAGCAATTACCCGTCAACGGGACTGGTCTAGGGAGCCCAAATTGGCAACGAACCTATAAGCTGAGGGCCCGCTTGGTGTGGTGGCGAACGCATTACTCCCCGGAAGGATAATGGCGCGTTCGCTCTCCACCGCAGACATTTTCGGTCCGGAGTTTTGCAAATATCTCAGCATCATCTTAGTTGTATTTCACATGATATCCTATTGTGAAAAAATTATAGTAGTCTGTAAATAAGGAAGTTAAGATTGTGGTTTCTTTTTTCTGTCGTAAGTAACTACGGTGAATTACTGCTTAAGTCGGTAATTGCGTAGTCATTGCTCCTCTTATGAAGAGGAAGTTTCTACGCCTTTAGTGTGCTTCAGTTTTGTTTTCCTCCGCTAATCAATTTCCAGTTCTGTAGCAACAACCTTCTTACTTGTTCATGTTCTTCGAATTAATCTGTTTTTGTTAAGTTTAGCAGGGTTTTTCTATCGGTCATTCGACATTTTGTGAGTATTTGCTATTCAGTGTTTCTAGAAAATTTCCGTTGTTTTCACTCTTACAGTTCACTCTTTTATTTTGCGCTAAAAGAGGGAGAAGTAGGTTTGCCAGAAAAAGTATCGATCTTGTGTTAAAGAGTTTATTTCCACCGTCTTATCTATTCATTGGTTTTCATAGAGTCCTATACCTGAATTTTAGTGTAAATGTCGTCATTTCATCGCTGTAATGATTTGTTCAAAACTTATGGAAATGGAATGCGTTTGAGATGTGTATAGTTTTTTTTGAATATCACGTGATTTTGCAGTGTTTCATTGTCCAATTTCTTGAAGCGACGTGTCACTCATAAGTTTCTAAGTGGACTAAATCGATTGCGTCGTAAGTTGAAGTAAAGGGTCCAGTAATAGAGCTTGAATTAAAAAAGGTAAACAGTAGTCTAAACGGTACTATTGACAAATGGAGAGAGCCAGTATTGATCCTGACCATGGTCCCAGTTTAATTATATGATGTTGCTGAGGGTTATGCATAGGAAGTTCATGAATCTATTAATTATTAATTATTATTCTATCTATTAATTCGCTTTAAACTCTATGTTTTATCAAATTTGTATTCTTAGTAGTATCAAGAACTACTGTAGATTTGGAAATATCTACTCTTATTCCGGTCTTAATGTATCGTTTTTCTTCGTTATTTTCCTAAGATGAAGCAGTTCTACTGTGACAGGAATTTCAAAATCACAAATTCTTTTTTGAAAACCGCAAATTGTAGAATTTATTGGGTATGTCTACGAAAAAAATAACAGAAAGGTAAGGATAATCCTCCTGGAGATTTAGGGATCTTAGCAGTTTTGTAGAGTCACCATTTGTGTGAGCATAGAAACATTCAAGGCGTCAACACGACATGTCAGCCTTTTTTGATTTTATTATTCTTTATATGACCCGAAAATACATGTATCACATTGTGCAGATCCTAGCGCTTCTTTCATTTAATATACTGCCTTGTTCCTACCATCCATCTGCATTTACGGACTTTACTTCTACGTGTAGGTTCGACTACTGACTGAGGGTTTTTTCGTTATCGTCCACAAATGTTGTTGAACACAGGTCAAGTTGAATTTCCTTGGAATCTTAAGAAATCTGTGCTAGAACGTTCCAACGTGGACTAGGTATGGTCTGGTTGTCCCAGGCAGGTCTGATACCAATTTCTCGCCACAGTGGGGATTATAGCCTTGGTGGTCCCGGAAAGGGGTCAAACTAGTGTCTGGTTAGGTTGAGCGGTTAACATAGTGAGAATGGTCACAGTCACTGCGCTACACTCTCTCTAGTCTTTTTACTTCATTTTTAGGTATCGAATTAATGGTGCCATTAGTATAGTTGCCTACTTAGCTACTTCAACGATCTGCATTCACATGCGCAGGTCCCAGCCGTTTTTCCATTGGTTTCGTTGCCCTGCAACCACTGCAACTATCTATAAAGGTTGTCGTCTAGCATGTGATTTTGAGTGTAACCTTAGGATTTTTCTATTTCTATGCTCATTTGCATACTTAGTACCAATCGAGAGGGATTTTCATTGGAAACCCACGATTGCCATGTCCGTCATCACAGCCAGGTACAGACAGGTGCCATTTTTCATGCATCGGAGGAAAATTTGCTACCTTTGATAAGATTTCTCCAAGGACGACTGAGATTCCTCTAATGTTAGCAGATTCCGCGTTTAGTTGACGTAGTGCTCAACAACAATCTAGGAAGCCACTCATTGGTATAGGTATCACAAAAATTCTACGCTTATGCATGAAAACCATGGAAGGGTCTTCACTGCTTAGTGTTAAACGTACACTGTAGTCCGCTTTGAAGTACAAATAAACTTGAAGTCACCTTAATAAAGTATTTTTGTTGTTAGAAATGCATTTTCACTAATTGACATGAACAGATTTTCGAAGTGAAAATGGAGTCTAAGTGAAATGAACCCGCATGTTAGCGCCTGTCTTTTCGCCACACCTTATTTTTTCTCTCAGCGCAACATGAAACTCTTTTCTTGTTCCTAAGAAATGCACTGACCTATTGTGTTGACTGAAATGACAAAACCAGGTGTGTACGAATATAGCGCGGGTGGGGGGAACGAGAATTTTGATGTAAACTCTCACACCCCCTGTAGTTTTCGTCAAATCTTTTAGTGATTTCAAACTTTCGTCACACCGTGCTCCGTATTATTTCGTTTGATAGGTATAGTAACTGGTATCAACCTTGGTAAAACTAATCACTGTATTCTTAAAAATCTTAGCAAGCTCTTGCCTGTCAGTGATCACAGTTCATTTTGTGAATCCACCAACAGGTAATGTTTATTTAACTTTATAATGGGTACTGTATGTCATAAAGTTAGTTGGATCTTTTGTAAAGTTACTTTCGAATTCTAATTGACGGAATTTTACCCTTAGAATACTTTATTTTCACAGTTTCCGTTACCTTACAACTATATACAATCCATCATAGGGCTTCCGATTGAACGATTGTAAAGACGCATAGTACTTAGACGTTTAATCTATTGAGTGATCTCTCCATCTCTACTTTGTTTTAACCGTAACTCTCTAAAACAATGTACAAAAGTAACTCTAATCACCAAAATTAGAATGGGCTAATGGTGTTGGCGGACTTAGACAATAATCTTCCGTTTTAGCTCTACGAGATATTATACAGTTTAAATTTGAGTCTATCGAGAACAATATCCTCGGAAAACATGATTTGATAAAGATTTTCCCCAAGATTTTGAGAACTTAATTGTTGTAATTTTATATGAAAAATAAATTGGCTCTCGGTCACTCAACAGTCTTTTGTCTTTCCACGTTCATCGTTTGTCTACCACTGATAACTGGATGGTATTTGTAGAGCGTGCTGCTGTCTGCTATTACTTAGCTAGCTTATATTATTTATAATAAAGTCGTAGTTCAACCACGACAGCTGTTTATCTTGTGTGAGTGATATTTATCACCGTAAAAGAAAAACCATCAAACTCGTGATTATCTGCATAAAATCAAGGGGTACGTGTTACGTGTTAGGTGAATCAAATCGTAATATTCGAGCGGATGCAAAATCTGATTTATGTGAATGTAGTGGAGTTGGACGAAATATGGGTGTTCTAGTCGACGCATCGTCGGCCGGATCGGGAAATCTGGAAATTATGATCAACGGAGGTCGAGTGCCATGTCGAGTTCGAGAGATCGTCAGCAGACAATACAAAGCCGTGTTTACGCCCACTCAGGTGAGATATGTCGATTAATAGAAGAAGAGGAGTGAAGGGGCGAAACGCTCGATTATTCGCCTTATAATATTCGTAAACGAGTAGTTCATAATACGAATAGTTTAAATGATACAAATGAAACACCTGCAAACGATTGACGATAGCGCGTTAGGATATGACCAATCCTTGAGTGGTGCGCCATGTCCTAGCCAGACTGCATTCGTAGCATCGTAGAGGTGATTGAACGCATGTTTGCCCCATACAGTGACTTACAGGCATCCTAATGATGTATCAAATTAACAGTGTTTTTCTCATTCAAATCCAGTCTGATGCCTTTTTAATAACTCGATTAGTTGGTTTCCGTTAGCCAGGAGCGCGAGATCGAACCAGAAATTCCTTCCCTTAGGTATTACAGTGCATCTCTAACTGCGCTATAAGCCCCTCTTATACACCTATATGTATACGTTTTAGATTTGGTACTTGAATAGGCTGTTTACTCCTAGTCATGAAGAGTCGTCCAAGCTTCAGAACATATTCTGCACAGCTCGCAATGTTCCTAGTTCAGCAAGTTCTTTTTCTGGATTCTCGAAAAGGCCGGGTCAGGGCGTTGTCACGTCATCACCACATTCAGTGGTTTGTATCTTTCAATTGGAAGTTTAATCTTTTTCTACCTTGTTGTATACCAGGACTGCAGTGATTCCAGCTGTTGGTTTATTCTTAATTGGGATTACGGATGGCAATATAGGAAATCTTCTCAAGTTAGGTGATTCTGGTTGAGGAAGAAACCGTTGCTGTTCATCCTAGCTCGACATCTAGAAACACTGTGTGGCAGTGATGACGGGGTAAACCACTCAGGATATATCTCTCATTTGAAGGTGCGAAAGTCCGATGATAGAGGTGAAATCTCGCCTTATTATGAGAACATAGAAGGACCGATACACAATTGGGAAGGGAAGTGAAATTTTTTAGAAATCATAGACACTTTGTTCCAGAATATCACACATACTATCGAGATGCGATTTAATGGCGAAGAAGTAGCTGGCAGCCCTTGGCACATTCCAGTTGAGGATAGGTCGGAGAGACGTCATGAGTTAAATAGGTTCTGCTTTTTTTCTGGTCAATATTTTACTAAGATTCGTAAGTAGGGGGTGAATGAATTTAGTTTTGGGATTCGGTTGTAAGAAACGCAAAGAGTTACTTCATTAAATTCATGATAGTGAAAAAAGAAAAAAAAATGAAACCTTTTGGATTCTGCATGGTTCCGGCTTAACGAACACATTCTCAAATCTGCAGGGCGTATTTAGCTTTTAACAACGTGATAAAATGTGAAAGGGTACTAGAGAGGAAAATGTACGAAAAGTACTTCTGAGAATTGTACTGTTTAGAACGTTATCGTATTATTCTGAGCTGTCTGGTGCTGGTCTAGTACGTGCACCAGTGAACAAAATCGCTTCATTTGAAATTAATGGTGAAGGATTGGAGTTAAATGATGTGAAAGCAAAAATATACGGTGAGTACAGTTATTGTTGAAATAAGAGATCAGTATCTATATTTGTGTTGTAGTATTCTTTTCTACACAGAGTGAGTTCAATCCCTAGAGAAATACAAGATCGGAAAGGAAAAAACTACATAACCTTCTCTAACAAACAGCTGTTTGCATGTTTTGAATTCAGGACCTGACGGTCGTGAATTTCCTGTGCGAATCGTACCGAGAGGTAGTGGACGATATATAGCAGAGTATCGTATCGAACAGGTAAACAAATTGAAAAACATTTACTCAAATACAAAGGAATAAGTAAATCTGTGTGATAGAATTGTCTTTCACGATGAAACTACGTTACAAGACTGGAGATCATACGGTATCATATGAATTGTGTGATTGATAAGGTATATGTGAACGCTCGTAAGAAGAATGTGAACGTTGAGTCGATCGTCTCTCGGCGCCCATAAATAACACCATCTCGATATGTGATGAGGTCATTTGAGCCATTATCGATTGATTAGGCGCCATCTCGTAAAGCATAGACGTTGGCGCGCACGCGTGACTGCATAGTTTACGCATGCATGGACAAATTCCGAACATTGTCTATCACACGTTACATGCTATTGGTTTCTCTCCATTTTTCGTGATAGCTTGCGAATTTCTTTAGTTCGGAAAGCAGTTTTGATAATTTGAATGCAATCCTGTGCAAGTGAAGAACAAAAAATGAAAAACGAAAGAGAAAACGCCGTTAACTGGTAACTGATAGGAAGGAAAAACCTGACATTTTTCCATCAGATTGTTGTGTTATTCTTGTGAAAGTGTTTTTCATCATTCATACCCAATAAAGGCGAAATGTACGATTGTTTTTCTGAGGTGGTCGTGTCGTTAAATCGAACGGAAGAAATCGAATACACTGGTAGCCATCGACATAGTTCATGTCACGCCTGTGTTTACAGCATGTATTGGGAACAATTGAGCAACGCAAAGAATTTGAAGAATCTTTATATTAATTGATGAGAGTACAGTAGTCGATACCGCTTAAGATTTCAGGTTGGTGAACATCATCTGACGGTATGGATCGCTGGACGAAAGGTGGATGGCAGTCCGTTGTCGGTTGCCGGCTATTCGGCAGATCGAGTTAGACTCGAGCCACTTGGGGGCGGTGCAGTCGGGCATCCAGTACAGTTTGTCGGTGAGTCGTCCCATCGTTCACCAAGCCACGCTGTGGCGCCATTCATTTCCCCTCACCTGCCTCACACCATACTCGTACTCAGTTTGCTGATACAGGGATAGACCCATACACACGCACACACGCAAATATTAGCTGACAGGCAAATAACCGACTGAAAATCAGTAAGCAACAGCCGTCAGACGTTTTCTGTGGTTCATTCGTGGTGACTATTCAGTTGTCACTAACTACAACTCGGTGCTGTCGTGTTTCTGCTCGTGCGTTTGTAGTGCAGGTTACCCTGGGTCACTTTTAAGAGCTCTTGTCTAGCATTTGGCGCTTAACAGCAATGAGTGTACCACCTGATGAAAATCGCATGGTGGTCAAGCGTCCAAGAAAATTCAACTACTACTCGCAATTATACGTTATTCCTGCAGTGGACGCTGTCGATGCTGGAAAGGGACAACTAGAAATTTCGGTGAATCAAGGCCGTGTACCGAACAATGTTCAAATGCAAGGCGCTGGAAGGTATAAAATATATAATATATATATATATGTATATATATATATTCTGGTGATTTTTTTATCATCTTTTCCTATATTTTTTTTCCACGGCCGATTTCTTTTACCTAAGGAAATTTTATGGAGTGCTTATGTGGTCGTTCAGATGTCTCGTTACGTTTATACCACAACATCCTGGCACATATGTTATAGACGTGACGTTCAATGGTGAACAAGTGCATGGTTGGTATCTCTCATCTCCAAACGAGTAGTTATGGAGATTTTCACTTACTTTAGAAATAAGTTAATTATTGTTGTACAGGAGTTCGTAGTGATAACGTGGATTTTCTTTTGGTTTTTTTGGATTATTTTAGTGTGATTTCTGAAATCAATACTTCACAGGAGCACAGTAAACATGCTGAGGATCAATTTTCAAAGGACGTTTAACACTTGTGCTTTCATTGAATACGTATTTATTTAGCATATCGTATTTCTTTTTATTTGAGGTTGTCCAATCAAGGTAGAGATTCTGCCGAAGCAGGTCGGCGAAGTTGTGCACGCGAATCTCACTCCGACTGCTGTGTCGACAGCGATTTCAGCGGGTTTGTACTTTTTTTTTCTCATAGTATTAACTTCTACTTGTTCTGTAAAACTCAGCATTGGCAGCATAAAACACATTTCTTAATTTGACGGATTTATTTATCCATTGTTTCGTTGAACACTGTCATTCTGAAGAAGAATGATTATGGCCGGTTACCGCAAAAGTGAAGTGAACCTATTTCGACAGTAAAGGTGATGAGATCTAGAAAAACGCCATTATAGAGCAGGTTTTATGTAAATGTCTTTGTTACTGTGTTTTAACAGCAATAGATTCATAATGTAATACTGGTGTACATTAGTCAAGTACCACTTTCAAAACGTGAGATCTCTCAACAACACGTATAACCTCTATTCATTAGGCTTTTACGAGTATGCGACCGACTGTGCACATGAAAGTAGATTAGGATAATACGCATGTCGCACTCCATAACCAGTTATCAAGTGAAGGCCGTTTACTGGTCCATCTATATATGCGAGTTTCGTCGTGGTTTTGAAGCTGTTCAGTGAAATGATATGCTAGTTGTATTACAAGATTCGTGCTGAAATGCTTGCTTCGTAAAAAACAGGAATTTTTGAATGTCTCAAGTGAAACAACGGTCTATTATGTGATTGGTTCCAAATAATCCTTCCGTCTCCTGAAGGAAGGAGTGAGATATTCCTTGGAGGTGTATTTTATTGATCTGATTATTGGTGGGCATTATCGATTTCTGTATATCATTAGAGATATGCCGTTTAGAAACATTGATTTTTTTTCTTTTTTTTTTGGTGATACATTATACAGAGGTCCGATTGAAAAGTTTAAGAAATTTTTAGACGATGTTTAATGCGATGAGAGAAGTTTAGTCATCAGCATATTCAAGGTCATCGAAATCAAAATTGGAGGTCTTGAAATTCCACCCATCTCAGAATAGCAATATTTGTTAAGTTTCACAAGGTGACATCTAAGAATCTGGTACATTTCACTATAATATTCTAAAATTTAGGAAGTGATAGTTAAAATATAATGGCTGCAATATAAAGACATGGTTAAACTGCTATATAATTTATAGAAAAGCAAATAATGAATCCTGTTACGACAGTTATCCCGTGAAGATAAGTTTCTTAGGCGGGTCCAGTATCGCTGGAGCGTTTCGACAATCTCGAACTCCCGTTTCGCCTGGACTTCTTCATCATAGCCGTCAACGGTCAGCTGAAACAAATCCACGAAGTCCAACCCTACTGCGTGAGGCACGCAGTAGAGCCGAAAAACCATGGATGCAGGTTGGTTAATGGGCCGTTAAAATGTTGAACTACTTGAAATTTTCGCGGTGACCGTTAATTGAAAACTCGATAAAAATAATTTCGCTGTTGTAAGTGTTCTTCATTCTCATTTATCTCAGTATCTAGGATTAGAGAGCTTCTAGTTGGTCGAGTGACTGAGATTTTAAGACTTACGCTCCTACCTCCTCTCGTCTCAGTTCCTCATTGTCACCAAACCGTGAATGGTCTGCGAGTAGCGCATACGATAGAATCTACACTACCGATAGAACACTTTCACCAAGTGATAATTTGAGGTATAGAAGCCCACATGATTACTCGAATTTCATTTAAATTATGAGAGGAACTGTTCAGAACAAGACCGTTCACAGAAGCACCAATAATTCTTCGCACTCCATCACCATCTGAACAAAAGACGTAGGTGCACTGTTTTAATTTGTTAGCCTGTAGAGTTCCATTTAGCAGCTGCAATGTAATAGTTCACTTTAAGGACTTATGAGACAAAGAGTTACTATGGACGTGCATCAACTCCGCCTGGAACACGGTAAGAGAATGAACTAATTTCATTTAATTTTTATTGTGATAATGTTGAAATATTGCAAGACTAACTTTGCAACAATAGATCGAAAGGATTTGTTGAACATCATCTGAGGACTCCATCACCCAAGCGATACGAAAGGAATAATCCAAGTTCATTTATTGGCGTTATTCAACCACAAAAAAGAGCTTATAGGTCAGAAAGCAGATAGCTGAAGTTTTCAACGTTTTTGAAAAATGCCCCCACTGTTTCATTTTCTAGGTCACCATCACCCATCAGCCGAGATGGTATCCATTCTTGTGTCAGCGATCGTGTTGTGTCGCCATACGGGTAAGGTTTCCTTGAAGCATTCTTCGCATAAAAAGTTGCTTAAAAATTTTTGGGCTAAAAACCTAAAAATGTTTCCTTGCGTTTTGTTTTTCCAAACTTTTTTTTCCTTATGTCATAGGGGTAAAGTGGTGGTGAACCACAATATCACTTATCATCTGCAATTCAATAAATCATCAAGTGATTGTGAAACTGATGTCATTACAGAATTTTACATATTTTCTTGCAGAATCACACCATCTCCAATATCCGGGGGAAGAATACGCCGGGTCGAACAAATCGACCCCGTTGCAGCAGAAGAAGAACGCGAGCGACGGCTGGCGCAAGCGGAGAAAGAGAAAATCGCGAGTTCCTCAGTCGGATATACGGTAGCGCAATATGGGCAACCGGGTAATGTGACTATTGAAAGGAGTCATTCACCTGGCAGGTGAATAATATGCTAATATTGGTAATTTTTGTCACTTATTAAATATATTGCTGTTAAGGTATTCTGTTCCACGATCCTCCCCTCAGACATATGATAAGAAGGAATTAAATGACGCCGTCAGTCCTTCATCGCTTTACTCCAAACAGGTATGATTCATACTTTAAGGGAAGAACATGTTTAGCATATCTATTATTGCGATGGGTTGATTGTGCAGAGAGCAGAATCACCAGAATATTCTGCTGTCTATGAACGATTTGATCGGAAGCGTGACGAGCCACCTCCGACTCCAGCACACGCTCAGCCGAATCATGCTGTGAATAAGTCAGCGGTTCCGAGTGGAAACATTAGGTTGGTGCATAAGTCCTTGTCGATTTTTGTTCGAATCTGGGCGTCAACCTAATTTTTTTCGTGATGCGGAGAATTGTTGGAATTGCAATCCTCTCCTTTTTAGAAGAAGTGGCCCAGCATTAACTAGAAAGTGCCAAATACTGAAATATCGTTGAAAACTATGTTTTGTTGATATGACGTATGAGTCTGTTTTTTATTGAAAAATCATGGAGTATCTATGACAAGGGGCTTTTTTCCATTTAATTTAGGAAATTTAAACTTTATTATTACAAAGGTAGAAGAAGTCGGTGATAGAAGGTACACGGCGAATTGAATCAAATAAAATACCTGGAGTATGCTCGTTGACGAACGCAAACCAGATGCTGATTAGGCACCACCCTTGGCTCACCAAGTCTGTATGCTCTTCGGGATCGGGAAATTCGTATCAAAGTCGTCTGGAGTCAGCTTATTTTTTCGAATCCACGTGGAAACGCTCTAGCACGGTTCTCCCAAGCCTCCAGACCGAATCTAATCGATCAGTATTCAACACGTTCATAAAAGAAACGGAAATCAACAAGTGGCGGTCCATTTCTTATGCAGGTGTTAAAAGATCTGCAAGGATTATTAGATATGAGAAAACTATTTAAATGCAAGAAATGCCGGGTTCCGCAGAGTGGTTGGGATGGTGGGCCATGTGAATTAATCTAATAAAATAATTCTCGGTGTTCAAAAAAAATTATTTCAATGTGAAAAGACGAAGAAAAGTTGTAGTGTGGGTTTCTGAATGAATGAATGAATGAATGAATGAATGAATGAATGTGTGAATGTAAAGCAGATGAATTCTAGATCTCGAAGTCCTCCACCGGATTACGACGCTGGACCATCTGCTACACAAAACCTAGCGACATCCGTGAAGGTAGGAGTTCTTGAGAAATTACACGTTACACACACATAATCCGTATCCAGAGAATTATAAGCGATGGCCTAACTCTACGCTTTCTACTTATCAAGAATTTCAATTCGATACAAAGGAAAACCGTTCTTTTTTCGAAACATTCAAAAGGTTACTATTCAATCGGTCAAGGTTCAAATTGAGGGAAATCATTTTTCACCTTCATACGCTTTCTCTGTAGGCATTCCTGACTAATTGTTCTTTCAACTTTCGCCTTATCCAGGCAAAACTCTTTCTGAAGGAACAAATTTGGTTTCTTAGACATCATTCGTTGGTGTACTCTAAAGAAATAAAGGTCCTTACTTAGCCATTCAACGTTTCCATTCATTAACTAATTTTTTTGACCATTTTACCATGTTCTCAACTTTTTGCAGGAATACTACCCAACGCTATACATCACTCGTTGTGCTTTGGCTTTTGTGTTTTCTCTAGTTAATTTCTAGAATAATGATTATCGACCGCAAAGTTCAGTTTATTGGTTGCAGTCAATGAATTATCGATAACCCGTAAAGGCTGATAGAGTAAGCAAACTGGCAGAACTTCAGTGATACTGAATACAAGTCGCCTGTAACACACCCGTATACAGTGTAACATTCCTTTTAGTGTCTCGAATAGCTTAGTTTTGTCGTGGTCTCGTGATCGACTGGTTATCAGCGTGATGGTGACAACGCCAAGTACTTGTAGTCACTTTTACACCATTACAAGCATCCAGTTTCGGATTAGTTGCTTGACATCTCTCCATAAGAAACCCTTTTCTTCGTTCCAACAGACACCAATGATTCGATTTCACCACAGTTCTACTATTGCCATGAGTACGAACGTTTGTACGGAAATTTTGTCTCACGTCGTGAAAGCTCAGGCATAAATACTCCATTTTGATTTATTTTCTCCGTCTTCTCAAGGAAGAGGATTTTGTTTCTGACAAAGTATCAGGCAGGTGATCTCATTCAGTAGTGTTAATAATGTTTCATATCGTATATTACTAGTTACGTAATAGTAAACTCACCTTTCATTATCCTATTTACAAGAAGTTCCACTATACTACTGGACGCGTGCGTCGCAGTGGTTGGAGGCGCCTTGTAGCACACATGTGGAATCGATCTTCGCGCCTCTGACCCATCAAGCCTTCCATCCCTCCGAGGTCGGCAAATTGGTACCAGACTTGTCTGGGAGAATAACAGCAACACTGGCTCGATACATCGATAGGCCATCGCGAGTCATTGTAAAGGCCAATTATGCATTCAATCAACTCCAAACGTTGCTTAATGAAGTCGAATGCATGACGCATCCATCAGGGATTGATCAACGCCGAGAGCTTTATCTTTTTCCTTCATTAGAAATTCTAAAAGTTGGATATCTATATTTCATAAATGTTTTTGTGCGCCACACAAACAATTCTTCACTTGATGATAGCCTTTTTCTTCTATTTGTCCAATCCTATTTTATTCCTTCTGTTCAGAGTTATTTACTTATTACTTTAGTTTACGTTACTTTACTTTACTTTTTCTTATTTAAACATTCATGGCATTAGTCGTCGTTCTAAAGCATATGCTCATAAGAGAACACTAAGCAGTGCTTAGTAAGACTACCTCTTGAATGGAAAGAAAAGAGCTTCTGAAAAACCAAATACCACATTGAGTTTTTTCCAGACGTACGACGAGCCGACGTACTCACAAACAACGATGTCTACACGGGCAACTTATTCGATGTCATCAACTAGACCCGGCAAAGAAACCGAGACGTTAGTTCATTTAACGAATGATTTCTTTATTGTAACCAGTTTTAAAATACCAGTTCTCGTTCATTGCTTCTTTTTGGGGGGACAAAAAAGGTCTCTATATTCAGAAAGCCGGAGACTGCGATTCATCGAACTGGAAGTGAAACAGATGAGAAGTTAATGTCGAAGAGTAAGGATGATCTGAGCTATCTGCGAACTCAATCTGAGGTATTCAAATCAAAATCAACTTCACAGCTTATAAGTTTAAGCTGATTCTGCCATCGATTGTTGTATCTGAAAAGTCAAATGTTTGACAGTTTTAATGTCAGGTCTTTTGAAACAGTTAACTGAGAAAGATTTTCTTTCCCAAATATTTTTAAAAAAAATCTTTCCTGAGACTGTTAGGGATATTTCTCGTGGGTTACAAAGTAAATGTTATATGGAAAGAAATACTGAATTTTTTTTAAAAATTTTGCCTTTTTTCACTTCAAATCGCAGGCGCGTAAATCAGGTATTACTGACAAAAGAAACTGGAAACTGAAGCAGAAAAAAACCAAAATAAAATCAGTTATAGTAAGAAGTAACCCTTTGAAATCTCATGTTTGAGGGATGAGTTAGGAAATTTAGGAAGCAGGCCACCTATAATCCCACAAGATTTTGCTACTCTTTATAGCCTTACCATCTCTTATTTATTGCTAGCTGAATCAGTTTTCACAGAGTTAACAAACGCACTTCTTTTTTCTGTAGTTTATCAGACGAAACGACGCCGAGCAGTCGAGGTTATCTCGAAGTGAGGAAAAGTACGAGGTTTCTGAAATGGCATCGGAGAAGCTGAAGAGGTAACGGAGTTCATCTATTTCATTTTAATTTCGTCTATGTTGCCCTTCGTTTTTTAGCAGAGGTGAGAGAAAGAAGCTAGTGAAAAACATTTGCTTGAATGGCGACTACGTTCGAGGTTAAATAAAATGTGTTCTTTTATCAATCCTTTCCTTGATTTCGCCCTTAGCTCTGACCATTTGACTAAAAACTCTCAGTAAAGTGTTTTTTTAAAGCATTAAACCTGTTTAACTGAGACAGAAATGTAAAGCGAACTTGGTAGTGTTTCTGAATGTTGTAGTTTATGATCTCTTTTTGCCAATTATCTTTATCTGATCCGGTAGACGGAATTTCGAGATTCAGGCTTCTTAGCGCTCCTAAGTCTATTTAATTTGCGGCGAACTGACTAGCCTGAGGTGGCCGTCGAACTAAGGAATGTATTCATAAGTGGCGATTCAGCTTCACTTAACGATTACAATAGCAATGACAGCAAACGTATTCACATGGATTTTTTTTGATTTGACACCACTTCCGTTAGCCGAAGAAGCCCAGCGTACTATGGAATATCTTCGGGTACGAGCTGAAGACGATGAGATATTGCAACAGCATGGCTATGGAATACGCTCTCAGGCGTAAGAATCTTTTCAATTTGCTTGTTTTAACGAGATTATTCGTGCAGATTCTTAGGAATTCTATGTAAAACTCAAACATAGCTTTTTCTCTATTTTAATTGAACTTTCTTACAGAAAATTAGTTGTCTTCATTTGAATATGGAATGTATGTGCTTTTTCATTCAATACTTTTAATTTGTTGATAGCTAAATAATTTTTTCTGAAATGTTCCTTTTTCTGCGGAAACGTGTTCCTGCTTTCTATTTCTCTATTTTAAGGCTAGAAAGGTTTTAAGAAATGGTTAAACTCGAAAGGACGAATACAGTGTTTAACAAAGTGCTATCTTTTCCCTTATATGACCAGGAGATTTGTAATTAGTATTTATTGAGGAAGAATCTTGCTACATGTGGGTTATCCTCTAATATTCGCTAACTCAAAAAGCCACCAGGGATATTTAAACTAAATCGATTTATTGATAAAATTTTATTCAAAGCATATCCTTTTCCAATAAATATACCTGCGCAATTAAAAACCCAAACTGAAAATTTTATTTTGTAGTCTTACATTCGTTTTATGTGGTATTCAGGTCGTCCATTGAAATCCAAGAGCCCGTCTCAGAAATTCGCGATGATGTCATCGAAGTTGTTGGTTCCAAAGACGCTGTCGGCGGCAGTTCTTCTGTTCATGTTGTATGTTCCAAACTTTTTTCTCAGTCTTTTAGTGATTCATTAAGATCATCTTATAATAGTCGTTTTTTTTTGTTTGCTTTTGTCATGTTGAAGTAAATCGTGTTTATTGTAGAATCCAGCTAATGTGCAGGCATTGGAGCCGGTTGCTGAGTTACCTCACTCACCAGCACCATCCGCCAAGTCAACACCTCATACAACTCCAAAGACAAGCATGAAATTTAAAAAAGTAATCTATTTGACAGTTGAACTCTATATGTAATTGTAAATTTAAGTACAAAACTTTTAGGAAGGAAAAGAGACCAAGCCGTTCGAATTCGGCAAAAGCAAGTTCTCTTCTAAGCATGAGGTAGTAAAACGTGGAAAAAGTGTTGAGGTACAGTGATTGTTATTGAGTGAGTAAGAAATCGGACGAAGATGTTCATGATTTCTTGAAAATAGGTTCATCTGAAACAAGAATTCCTATCTATCACTGAGTCATTTGTAGCAGTTATTATCAGTATTTAGCAGCTACGTTCTCTTCGAATGTTTTTTTTTTGCATAGCCTGCTTACTAACAAAGTTTAAAGGATAAAGCTTCCATCGTAGACCGGTTCCTGAAGATTGTACCATTCCTTCGACTTCATTGAGCATTGGCGGAGGTAATTAAGTCCCTATTTGGCCTTTACAATCACTCGCGGTGGTCTACCGATGTATCGAGCCAGTGTTGCTATCGTCCTAGACAAGTCTGGTACCAATTTGCTGGCCAATCAAGGAGGTTTCGGTGAGCCTTGGGAGCAGGTATCGATCCCGTGAGTGTTGCAGGGTGCCTCCGACCACTACCCTATTTTGGACTTGGTAGACTTACTAATATGTGATTTCATTTGCTATTTGGGACACTGTTTATATGTTTATAAGACAAATTACTTTTTTAAGTACATTTATTGTGGTGGAATAAGTAAACTGATATAATTTTTGAGTACATAGAGTTATGAAGTTAGAATTTCTTTTTATATTGTCACTTTCTAGGTTAAACTGGAGAGTCTAAAACTCACCAAAGAGGACACATTACGTATCGTTGTATTACGTGAGTATCACACTTAAGTCACATTGTGATGAATTTTTACCTGCTTACAATGTTTTTAAAAATTTATGCTTCAGCACCGAGACGGAATCAGCTGAGCGCAGCCGTAGATACTCAACCGGAACTGGAAACTAAAGTGAAGAGAAGTGGTAGTAAATACGAGATCACTTTCAAACCCGTAGATGTTGGAACGCACAAGGTCTGTCTGAAACTCCTCCGCTTCTTTTTCTCCTCGTTCAGTTTTCTAGTGAGGAATTTTGGGGAAGAAAGCAGTTTACTCCCACTTGTTGGCCAGTTACTTCAGCGCACAGTAGTCGCTTATTGCTTTCCCTTTCCCGGGTGACGTTCTCTCTACTTTTTCGCTTTGTTAACTTCGTCGCAATAAATTTTTCCAGGATTTCTTTTTACATTGATTTGAATTCCTTGATAGCTATGCCACAAAATAGGAACAATCTTCCTTTCAGCATGATTGCCCTCTTGTGATTTTCCCTCTTCGGAGGAAATGTGCGATAACGCTATCCTGTTCAATTCAGTGCATCACAGTAGACTAATGAGAGAATTCGCGGGGATTTCTGCACTGATTTTCTTTTAGCTTCTAAAAATAAATCCATTCTTACAAACTGTCGCGTTAGTTGCAAGGAAACGAGCGGCTTGGGGAGCTTTTAAGGGCATCGAGGATGTAGTGAAGACAACAAAGAACACCCGACTCCGTGCCCACCTTTTCGACTCAACGGTTCTTCATGCCTTAACGTATGCGTCAGAAACCTGGTCGCTACGTAAGCAGGATGACAGATCACCACTCGACGATCAACGGGACTACAGGTGATACAGGTGGTACAGTTGCGCAAAAATAAATCTTTGTTTGCATGGAAAATAAACCAGTTGGATGATTATGGTACTTAATGAAGAAGGAAGTTAGTGTGATTCACGTGAAATCGTCGAGTCTCTATCCAGAATTTCACCATGTCCAAACGGAGAACGAAAAGAAGAAAGAAAATGAAGTTCGCTTGATAGAAATTTCTTTGATTTTAGGTTTTCGCCTACGTAAACGAAATCCAGCACCCACTGTCACCCTTCCCGATTCGTGTATACGATTCGGGTGAAATCATTGTGGGTGAAATTCCAGCTCAGTCAAATCTTAACGATACGGTTGAATTTACCGGTTAGTTTAGCAGTTCATTTTTGTCCCTATGCATACAAAAGTAGGAAATATTTTCACGCATAATTTTAGTGGATGCTGGACGAGCTGGCTTTGGTAATTTGGAGATGGCTATCAAAGATGCTGACGGTATTATTATTCCGTCACACGTAGCACAGCTGGAAAGCGGCACGGCTAAGTTTCTAGTGACTTTTACTCCTACATCACGAGGACCGCATACAGTCAATATTACATTTAATAAGGAAGTACTCAAAAGTTAGTCATAGCAAGTTGTTTGCTAACATTTTGATTTTTGTTAACGGCTGATTTTTTTCAGACTCTCCGTTCGAAGTTCTGATCACTGATCCACCAGCGCCGCTCAACGATACCGTTGACGGGACAGGATCTCCCTCTTTATCTAAAAAGGAAATGAAGAAAGAAAAGGAAGACAAGAAGAAAGAGGAAAAGGAACGTGTGAAACGCGAAAAAGAAGAGAAAGGAGCTACGCTTAAGAAAGACAAAAAGGTCGGTTGTCTGAGTACTATTGTCGTCTGTGTTCTTCTCCTCACTTCCTACATTTCAATGGGGATCATACAGGTTATAGTGTTTTGAATGAAATTGAATGACCACTTCATTTGTAGAATTTCGATTTGAAAATGCTTACTCATTGAGGGTAGGATTTTTGTCAATAGCAGTTACAGATTTCTACATTGGCAGTAAAGGCGATGTTTTGTTCTTTTCTTTCATTGTGTTGTTCTTCTAATGAAGGCGGAAGTGTCTTGCGTCTTGCCTTGTGCAAACTCATTTAATTTGTTGTCTTGTCATTTTCAAATCTGTTAACTATTTTTAGAGCAGACATAGAGTTGTGTCAAAGACGTCAGTGACAAAAATCCCGTCATTGTCACGAGTTGGTCAGCCGTCCAATATTATCGTTGAAGTGGCCGGTCATGATCAGCTGGAGATTGTCATCACTGGTACGAAAACGAGTACATTGTAGTTACATGTCTTGTGCAATGATCTTTCTCTTAATTTTTTTCTTATGCTTAATATCTGCTTTTTATTTTTAATGGCTTTTTGTTTCAGTCTTAATATTCTGTGTAATATGTCTCAAGTAAGTTTGTCCGACGTGGCATATGTTTTCATATTGTACTATCCCGTGAGAGAGTATGTCGACATGTATACGTGTGTATGTGCATATACAAAAAAACTCTTGTTCCTTCGATAAAATGAACTGTGGTGGTAGGCATACGGTTATCCGCAATACTTGCTCGTGATGATTGGTCACTGCTGTAATTAGAACGTCATCTCCTTTGGGGTGATGAGGCAGAATTTCTAGTGGTCTGACCATTAACACTGAGCAGTGAAACGGTTCTAACTGTGTTGCTATTTCACCATCATCTATCGTTGTGTATCTCATCACTTATCTCTAGGATATACTCTTTGTAATTTTAAGATAGCAAGAAGAATCAAATCGGCACGGAATTGATCGAAATTGAACCGGGTGTCATGCAAGTGAACTTCACACCACAGGTGGTCGGTGAGTGGCGTTTTTTCTCGTTCTATTTGACTACACCGAAGTTTGACGGTTTTTTAAAAATTACCCTCACTGTCCAATCCCTATCTGTCATTAATATCTCTCTATTATACAACTACAATAATTGATGCTGAGATATTTGCAAAACTCCGGACTGCAGGTGTCTGTGGTGGGGATTGTTGAACACGCTGTTACTATTTCCGGGAACCAACGTGTTCACCACCACACTGTGCGGGTTCTTCGTTCCTGCTGTTATTTTCGGAAATTTAATATTTCTTAGTGAAAGGGAAGTTTTGATGTATACGCAGTTAACCATTCTTTTGTTGCTTATAGGTGATCACGATATTGAGGTGAAATATGGTGGTGTACCAGTTACTCCGATTCCGTTCACCTGTAGAGCATATGATCCGGCGAAAATCAAAGTCGGGACGATTCCAAAAGGTCTTCTGGAGAAGCCGGTTTACTTCACAGGTGGTTATTATGTTCATCGTGATAACGAAGAACTAAAGCGCTTAGTGACTAGATTGCTTGAGGTTTTACGAGATATGCGGTGCTTGCACTTACGTTTCCGTAAAGCATATTATTCTTTCATGGAACATTATTTTTGCTTCTTTTTTCCCCTAAGTGAGATGTGAAAAGTGAGATCTTCCTCCTGTTTGCATGTGCACACGGAAATTATATTGTGTCAAGGATCTGGAATGAGTACTTTTAACGTCGTTTTCAATTTTTCTTCCAGTGGATGCGTCCGAGGCCGGAGTTGGGAACCTCGAGGTGGCCGTGAACGATGGTCGCGTGCCTTCTATGGCACATGCTCTCGGCCAGCATCGCTACGATATTTCCTTCGTGCCAAAAGAAAATGTGGACCACACTATCACGATTCGCTTCAACAATGAACCCGTACCCGGTTTGCTTCCTATTTGCTTCCTATTCCTTACTTTATTTATTCATTTATTTGTTCGTTTTTGTCAGCATGAGATAACTAAGGGAATGAAAAGAGCCATGCACTACCTCGACTGTTTATGAATATGTTTGAAAGTCCACTCTATGGGGAATAAGAGTAGAGTAAGTTAGGACTCGAAACGTTACATGTGTTCACTTTTAACTACTATGACTAATATCGTTCGTTTTTATAATTACTAAAAAATAAGAAGACTAAAAACTAAAAAGAGTAGTAAACTGCTCTTGCTCCAAGCCAATCAGTTCAGGCAAGAATTTTTTTGAAAAGCTTTTTTTTTCGCCAGGTTATCTTAGGTTGATAGACTGCAAAAAATCTTTTCGTGCAACTTATCTTCTCTTAACTTGCTTAATGCTTGATCTTTATTATAAGCTATATAATAGCTGGAGTACTTTCAAAAAAAGTGGGCCGTTATTTGTGTTTTTAGACTTTTGGCCACTTATCCCGTCTTAGGCAATACTTTTAGGATCACCCTTCACATGCCAACTTGTAGCTGCTGCGCAAGCTTCGGCTTCTGGGCCAGGTCTCGAACGAGTGCCAGTCGATGAGCCTACTGAAATTAAAATCCAAACAAGTGGTGTGTGAATTTCGTTTCCTTGTTTAGTTAATCTTTGTATTCTGTAATCTTTGTATGAAGTATTCTGTATTGATCCCGTATAGTAGCATCCGAAGCTCAACCTGAAGTACGAGTTCGTGATCCTATGGGAATTGATCTTCCGGTGGAGATAATGCCCAGCGAGAAGGATAAAACGGTCTGCACCGTTAAGTATACGCCAAAATGTGTTGGAAACCACCAGGTGAGAATAGCTTGAAGGTTTTGCACTTATAATGCAAGTTATTCGACCAATGAGTTTTGAGGGATTCTTGGACATAAGGTGCGAATTGTGCACATTGGCTAAACGAAATGCTGTGAGTAGACCGTCCTTGTGTTATCATTTGGTCTTCCATCCTAATTAGTTCAGCATTTTCTCACTAGTGCTTACATTTGTAATTCTTTGACATTTTCTTAGGACAGTAGTAGAACGAAGTCGCTTTTATAGCATGCGTTATTCCTTAGAGGAGTGCTTTAGAATGCTTAAATTCTAAAAGATAGCCTTAATTTTTTTTTAGAACAGCGGTCAGTTTTGTGTAAGTGAATATCTTCGCTGCAAAATGTCATCCATACACCACAAAAAGTGATATCTAAAGAGAACATTAGCTATTTCTTCTTTTCACTTCAACAGTCGTGTACATTGTTGGTGTAACTCTTATGCTGTTAGATTTCCTATCTTCATTGGCTTCTCTTGAGCACATTGTTTTGCATAGGATTTTTGAATATGCTGAAAATCGTTGAACGACAGTTGTTATTCCACTTTCTAGTAATAGGAGTCAGGGTACTAGATGTTCATTAGCGAGCGTATTCAAATATTCTTCTGATCTCTATTTTCCAGGTCGATATCTCGATGCTAGGTGAGCCAATCGCCGGATCTCCATTCACTGCTAAGGCATACGATGCACGAATGGCTCTTCTAAGTGAATGTGATCATGCCGTCGTTGGAAAGCCATGCACGTTTGCCATAGGTGTGATGATATTACTAAAGGTTTAATAGAATGCGCCATATCCTCTACCGAATTTTTCTTTTCAATGATTAATAAGACTACACATTATATGTATATATATATATATATACATACATGTATGTTTATACACATATGATACAGATGCGGCTCGAGCAGGGGCCGGTAATATGGAAATAATTGTCTCTGTTGACAATCATAATGTGCCAAACTTTGTTCAGGCGGAAGGGCAAGCAAAATTCAAAGTAAGTTCATAGCTCGGCCTTTTCTTTCCCGCGCCTATGTTTTTTTTCGGAACGTTACCTTTCTTTTTTTCCTTCTAGGTATCTTTCACTCCTCAAGAAGCTAAAGAACATGTGATTAGTGTACGATTCAATGGTGTTAGCGTTCCGGGTGAGTTTATCTTGCATCCTAGAAGGAAGTATCGAACACTCAATGATTTGGATCAATAATGGTATTTGAATGGATGTTTCTCACTTGTTTAGCCCTGACGTATTGAAACGTTTAAGGAATCGGAGTAGAATCCATTTTCTTAACTGATTCTTATACGACAATTGTTTTCAATATTTTTGAAGCACTAATATTTTCATTCTCCTACGCCTTCACTTTTCGTTATGGTGTAATTCTCTGCTTCTATGGGGATACTGTGATTGAGGTGAAGAAAAAGAAGAAAACTCGAAGAGTTCTCCTGATTTAGAATCTGTGTTCTTCTGGTATGTACAGCACCGATCGCTCGGAAGTATCGTTATTGCGGGAAAGCTTGTGGTGAATCTACGTCTAGAAATCCTAACTCGCTTTACAGAAATTGCTGTGGGAATTGCTACATAACAACCTCAGTTGACTGATTTTTTGTGCCGTACCTTACCCTATTTACGATTCGAAGATGTGCGGGTCACGTAAGAATGGACGACCCACATTCGTAAATTCTGACACATGAGTGTTTGTAGTGAAGATTGACGGGAGTGTGGCGTTTTGTTTATAGGCGTTCACCCCTCTCATTTCTTCCTTCTCTTCTGTTGTTCTTGTTGTCTAACGATGCAGATTTATTTACATATGCTTTCATTATACTCTTTACATGTTGTTTACTTACAATGAAATCTTCTAAGAGATAGTTAAGTTAAATCGACTCTTTAAGTAAAATTCCGATGTTTCTGAAAAGCTATTTTTCAGGTTCTCCAATGAAATGCATGGTAGAAAAAGCGTCATCGACAGCGGTAACACCCGCTGTAACGTCACCAGTTGCTACAGAGTTATCGAGTGTTACTAGAAATTCATCGGAAGAAATTAGTAAATACTCTTTAACCAAGGAGCTTGAAAATGCTCAGGTATTTTTTGTTGTTTTCTTGGACAAATTATCAGTTTTAGGTATATATTTAAGTAATTCGTTGCAGTAGTCGAAAACCATGAAAGGAATATAATTTTTCCTAGGCTGGACGGAAACATGGGTTCACAATACCAAATCCGGGTGGTCGCGCCGCTGAATGTAATGTGGTTGTGATCGGTGAGTCTATTCCATGTGAAATAGCAGATGGTTGCGGTCAGTTCTAAATATTGAATTACTGACAACCGTCTGATTTCCTGAACACTCAGTGTTTCGGTGTACCTCGGTTTTCGAATGTGTTCGTGCCTTGCTGGGTTGAGTTTTGTTTTGCGGGTTTTGTGTTTGTGTTGTACGTGGTGTGTTCAATGTTATGTGGGTGTCCATATCGTGCAGCTCCGGATGGAATACGACAGCCTGTTATGCTAACCACTAGAAAGGACTCGTTCTTCGCTGAATTCACGCCAAAAATGGAAGGTTTGTATTGGAAGAGCTGCATTTGTAATAAACGTTCTACTAATTTTTCGAAACTTCTAGTAGTTTAGGTTGTCACGAAATAATTATCTATTTTGACAAGCTAAAGCTTAACGAGATACCCATTTTGATGGAAGTTGAAAGTGGAAGAGCTGCATTACCTACGGTGTGCGTCATTGGCAAGAAATATTCATTTGATAGTGAGTGATTTGGTCGCTGTTTTCTTTACCAGCCACTAACGATGTGTTTTCAGTTAACGCTGTTGACAAAGACAGTGTTCTTGTACATATCATCGATCCACACGAACGTCCACTTCCTGTACAAATCGAAAAGTTGAACGACGAGCTCGTTCGAGCTTCGTGCCGCTTCAAGGACGTGAGGCTTCTTTCATTTTAAGAACATGGTTTGCGCAAATCAAAACAAATATAGTAGATTATGGTTTGCAGTCATTAATAACCATACTATAATTTTGCCCATTCAATGCCAGTCTGCATTAACCGGTTGCCGACTGCCTTCAGTTTCTCTCCCTTGATATCATGATCGTCCTTGACAACTATACTAGGTGCACTGGTTATGTTAATTGATTTACCAGAAATTGATATTTTAATAATATTTGCTGATCATTGTAAATTTAGTTAGCTTCGTTATCAAACAACGTAGATTTTGTTAATACGTAGCGCTGGACATGCAATGAGTCAAATACATTTTGTGCTTAAATAATGACCTCTTGCAACTCCAAGCAAAAAAATCTTCGTTTGATGTGAACTGAGGGGATTTTTTAAAAGATCCAAAGCCTTGTATACTACATCACTAAAGCTTCAATTATCTAGTGCTCGCAAAAGATGTCCCATCACTTTCATTTGTCGTGCCTCCTACGTCGAATGCCGAAGCTATTCGGCTTCCGCACTAGCGTTGGAATTTTGAGAGATTTAAATAGCGTTTTTCAATCTGCTTTCAGGATTTTAGGAATCAAAAACTAATCGATATCATATATGAATATATAAATACGATTAATTGGATGCAACAAACTCTTTTTTATAAATATGTGAACATCTCAATTCCCTAAGTACACTAATGGTCGAGAAAATGTCGTCAGATGACGAAAAACCAGTCTTGGGCGTGATGTGATAAACAGTGTTCTTATACCGCCTCATTTTGCTGTTTAGACTGGTTCGTTGAAGATTTTGTGTCTGGAGAATGCATGATGTGAATTCCTAAGGTGAATTATTAGTTACAGGAGGGTTTACACTCTGTCGAGACGTTTGTGGGTGGTCGAGCAGTGGGTGAACGTGTACAACAACGAGTTATAGACTTGGTGAATGCAGTGCAACTCATATCTGAAGTGCGAAAGGAAGTGGTCGGTGAACGTGCTGAACATAACATTTTCATCGCTCCGGGTTTGGAAGACCAGATTAATGTAACGATTCGAGGTGAACGCTTCTTTCATAATTGGCATTGATTAAGCTCTCGAGTTACCAATTTCCACTAACAATCGTGTGACATATATGTTCCTCATAGATCCTGATCGTATTCCACAAACGGTATCCCTATCAAAAGCTTTGGATACTCTGTGGATAGCATCATGGTTGCCAATGGTTTGTGACATCTTTCTGATTTGCTTTTCTCTCTCGTTTTTTCTTCACTTTTTCCTTTCTGATTGAAATTCCCAATTTTTTGCCCCACTAAATTAATAGGTGAGTAGTCCACTCAGCCTAAAAACTTATGAATAAAATCACTTCAGAAATCTGTGAAGAAAAGAAATACTATTATTCAAATTTTTGGGAAAATTTGCAAAGTTTTTATGGAGGTCTTTTGAAAGAGAACAGGCTGGTACTGGAAACTTTTTATGGATTCGTCGTTCCTGCATCGTATCAAGTTTTCTTCGGTCACGGATTGTGTTTCACTTAACCTCTAGTTTTTGCCAAATCTTCTGCTTTATCGATTTCAGACTCAGATTTCAGTGGATGTTGTCTGAATTTAATCTAACGAGTCAGTCTGCACAGTTCTCGTAGTTCTTTTGCTATGTCTTACTAGCACTATTGTTTAAGGATTTTGCTTTACTAAAGCATTCAAAGCTCAAAAAAAAACGGCCAAGTGGTTTTCTTACCTGTCAGCCTGTTCTTTATCTTTCATCCAGGAAAAATAGTCGAGTACATCAAAGGTTGTTGTCTAGTCTCTCTTGCTGACTTATTGTTCATGGAATGCAATTCATGTAGCACTAAGTGCGCGTACGAATCTGTAGTTTGAGCTTAAAGCGTATTTCATACTTATGACCTAATAGCTCCACTATATCACGAATGCAAGCTATGTGCATAGAAATATACGTTAATAGCGTTGTCGCTTCAACAGAGGGCAGTAGGCCGAATGAAGGCTGATTACATATTCACTGCTGAACAGTATGCGAATCTGAGCAAATCACCGCCGAGAATCTCATGCTTATTTCATGAATGAAACCATTTTGTCATCGACTGAAAATACTTAAATCTGGCACAACGACGTGAATTTGTTTCGCAGTAATTTTCAATCTATGGGTTTCAAAAATTTGATAATCTTTGCCAGGATTGAAATGTAAAACGAAACGCCGTCATCCGTGCTGTTGATTCGATTGGCGTGAAGATTCGGTTGCAACTTCGTTATCCGTTCTCTCCTCTCCTCATTGACAGATTTAATGCTGGTCACGCGTGGTTTTCCTTGAGTCACTGAGATTAGTCGTGCTAGGTTGTTTCTAGCTTTTCACCAAGGGCAGCCGTGGGGTTACGGGTAGCACGCTGGAATTTTATATGGAATACGTTTGCTGTCTTCTAAATATCACAGTAAGCGGATCCACCTAATAATTCTGATTTTTTACCCGCGTATTGTTGAAAGTACTGTTATTACTATTATTATTATTATTATTATTATTTTTATTTTTATTGTTATTAATGGAAGTAACATGTTTTCGATATTTTAGACCGAGGGCTGTCACGAACTGGAAATTCTCGTTGGCGGCATGCCAATTGCTGGCTCACCCTTTTCCGTTCCGGCTCTCGATCCATCGGCAGTGAGAGTGATTGGTTTGCGCAACGATAATGTTGGAGTTGAACAACAATTTAACAGTACGTTAATTTAGAGCAAATATTCCGTAAGGAATTACCATTTAAAAGGGTTTTTTTCCTGATTTCAGTTGATTACACAAGAAGCGGTGCGCTATCTGCTTCAGTTGAGATTTGGTGTGGTGAAATCTCTATTCCTTGTAATGTGAAGAGCATTAAACCTGGCTTATTGTTATGTTCGTTTACCCCAGTTATTGGTGGTTTGTATCAAATTAACGTCCATATCGATGGTCTGATTCTTCCTGGTTCGTGATCTTATATTTTGTCTGTTTTTTGTTTCATCTTTTTTCCTAAAGAAAATGACCAATTTCTTGTCGTTTGGATTATTTTCCTAGAGTAGGCAACATTTGCATCTTTTTTTTGGTGTAGATTGATAATAGATTTATTGAATTGCGCTCATTTTTCGATCGTTCTCCAGTTTCTTTTTGGGCGCGTGTGGCGCAGTGGTTGGAGGCGCCACTGCGACGAGCACGTGGAATGCGCCCATGGCCCACCAAGCCTTCCATCCCTCCGGGGTCGGCAAATTGGTACCAGACTTGTCTGGGAGGATAGCACCACTGGCTCGATACATCGACAAGCCACCGCGAGTCATTGTGAGGGGCAGATATCCATTCAATCTCCTCCAACGATACTCAATGAAGTCGAATGCATGGCGCATCCCTCAGGGATTGATCAACGCCGAGAGCTTTATCCTTTATCCTTCATCTCCAGTTTTACTAGAAGAAGGTCCAGCGTCTTCTTGTTCAGAGTGTCCGTACGAATGTAGTATTGGCTCTGGAGCCATTCGTGCATGCGGTGATGCACTACGTCGTGCCCAACGCGGACGTGTGGCTCGCTTCGAAGTGTCGTACGACGACGTGAGACACGGTGACCTAGACGTCTTGGTGTCAGGTGACGAAAGCTGGATGAATTTTTACGTGAAGTTCATTGTTAATCCTTTACTCTTTCATTTCAGGCGGTTGGCATTTCCTTTTTTTGCATGTTGCCTTATGTTATTGCTTTGTGTTTATGTGTTTGTATGTGAATGTTTGTGTCTGTTTTTGTGTCATTCTTTATGTATCATTTACTTTAAAAAATAGTAGTTAATAGAATATTTCTAGATCCTAGCGGTGGTCCACTGCCTGTACGGTGTTATCGTCAGCAGGATGATAGCTACTGGGTCGAATTCATACCTGAACATATCGGTAAGCTTCGGAAAATTTGTATTACCCTGAGTACTTCTACACGACCAACGCTTTTAGGATCACATACGATTGAGGTGACGTTTGGTGATGTACCAGTAACCGGTTCACCGTTCCGCTGTGAAGTTGTTGATCCAAGGAAGGTTCGAGTTTCTGGACTTAGCGATGGATTGTTACTTCGTCAAGCTACCACAGTCCATGGTACAATTTTGAAGCTGCTTTTGCCCGTATTCAATTAGTGACTTTTGTGAGTGTAGTTGATCGACGGCAAGCTGGAGTTGGAGAACTTGTTGTGGAGGTTACTGATCCAACGGGAGCTCTACTTAAAGCGGAAAATCTGAAGTCACCAAGTGGTGAAGATATCGTTACCTTCCTTCCGAGTCAGACTGGACCACACAGAGTAAATATCAACGTAGCAGGATTCCCTATTCCTGGTGAGTTGAGTAGGTCATTTAGTGCGTATTCGAGAACTTACATTCCAGTTGTTTTTCGATCTGTAACGTTATTACTATGACGTCTTTTGAATGAAATTTATGACAGAGTTTTGCAATTATGTGCTATTTACCTTTGTAGCTTCTAACGATTTCAAGAGATACTCTCTGTAGACATTAGCAAAATTAAGTGTTCTTGGAGTACTACTGTATGAATGGATAGTTCACAGTCTGAATATTTTCAAGGATATCCACGAACAGTTATTGTCTCGGAACAGCAACAGCCAACTGTTTATGGTGCTGCTGTTGATCATTCTATTAAAATCGACGAACCGGCTAGCTTAATTTTTGATCCTAAAGGAAACAATGGCGGCCTAAAAGTGAGCGTAGTTGGTCCAAGAGATAATAAGGTAATAGTGGATCTTTCCGATGAAATTGCCGTTCAGTTATTTCAAGGAGACGGAACTAAGCTTCAGGTTCGTCACAAAGTAATAAGACGACCAAATGGCACTTCCGAAGTCGCGTTTTCTCCTGAAGAAGTCGGTGCGCATATTGTTCATATCGACTTTAATAACAAACCTATTGCCGGTAAGAGTTAATTCACCATTCTTTTGTCTATTTTCTTTGCAATATATTCATGTGGACTTAACAAACAGCCGTTGTTTTTAAAAATCTGTCTGTAATGCATAATATAAAGGATAAAAGGATAAAGCTCTCGGCGTTGATCAATCCCTGAGATATGCGCCATGCATACGTCTTCATTAAGTATTGTTGGAGGTGATTGAATGCATATCTGGCCTATGTAATGACTCGATGCTTCCTACCGATGTGTCGAGTGAGTGCTGCTATCATCCCGGACAAGTCTGGTACCAATTTGCCGACCCCGGAGAGATGGAAGGCTTGGTGGACCACGTGCTCAAGGATTGGTTCCACGTGTGTTTCGCAGTGGCACTTCCAACCACTGCGCCACGCACGTCCCCTAGTATAAAATATACCTTAATAATTTCTTAATCGATTTCACTAAAAGCCATGTCTATTGTAGACTACTGTACACACTCAACTTGGTCACAGTTATGATACATTAGCGCATTCAACGCGCATGTTTAGGCCCGAGAAGTCACATTTTATGGAATTATTACAACAGCTTGATTGGAGACATTTTCATCAAATTAAATAGCCTTAGAATATCATCTTTGATTTTCAGGAAGTCCATTCACTGTACGTGTTGTTGATCCATCAAAAGTGGTGGTAAACGATCTGGACATGGATCGGGACGGTTCATTTTTGCTTCGTCTAGGCCAGCAAAATGTGTTTGATGTCGATGCCACTGCTGCCGGACCCGGTATGAACAAAATATGGTGTAGTTGGTTGATTTGTAATCTTATTTGAAAAACAAAGTATTGGTTGTTGTTAGATCGTTATAGCCCTGATTTAGGCAAACTTCGTGCGGAAGTTCGGAATTCCGAGAGTACGTTACTCGGTGATGGTCCGGCTGTCGACGATCTTGGTTACGGAAAGCACCGTGTTGCTTTTACTCCAAAACAACCGGGACGGTAGGTGACTTCATTCGTTGAGTGCTCCGTGTTACATTTGTTCAGTGCCGTTTTGCGACGGTATCTATATTAGAATGGGTGTCGTACGTTCATTAATGTGCCAAAGATAACAGCTGTTTTTGAGGTACTTTCGTTTTAGTTACTCGATCTACCTGTACTGGAATGAACTCCCTGTTGAGAGTGCTTTCCCAGTGCGTGCCAGAACATCCGAGGACAGACCTACCACTTCTCATGAAAAAACTGTTACGGTCACGCATACAAGGTCCACACAACTGTTTTATGGAAGTTTGTAAATTAAGCAAAAGCGGTGTACTTTCACCGTTTCGTTCTCTTCAGGGATAAATCGTCTTCATCAGTCGACGACTTGTCAAGAGTAATAGTTCGAGGCGACGGGCTTCATCGAGCTCAGCTCAAGGAACCGAACGAGTTTATTGTTGATGGCAGCGACATTTCACGTGGTCCGCCTCCACTTTTCCTACTGTTTACGTTCAGCTTTTCCTTTTTTTATTATATATATTGTTCGCTGATCAGTGGTCGATATTTTCAGAGGGACGGTTAACGGCAACGTTATTCGGCACGAAAGCAGATGTAACTGTTCGAATGCAGCAACTTGGGCATAATGTTTATAAAGTGGGTAGTAAAATCTAAATAGGTGAAAGATGCAGATATAGAAAACTGTGTTTTAAATCTTAAAATGATATTATTGTAGGGAACGTACACACCACTCACTGGAGGAACATATGAGCTTCACGTGCTTTGGAATGGTGTACATGTGAAAGGTTCACCGTTTAAGGTTAAACTGCTTTATGCTTTATTTAGATTAAACATTAATGCTGGTAATAGTAGTAGTATACAATTTCGTTGTCATTATATTGATTTATAGCAGTCTATGTTTTGTTAGCTTGAGTTGTATGAATTGTAGGTAAATGCAGACACTGCTTCAACTCCAGCCGAATTGATCACGGTTGATAGTTCATCACTAAAAATTGGGATCATTAACGACGATATCAAGACAGTAATTGATACTCGTCGAGCTGGACCAGGTAGATGTTTTTACTTAATAAATGATCTGTGCACTTTTTATTGTGACTGCGCCTAGTTTTATTCAATTTTCCTGAATGTTAGGCCAATTGTCTGCTCAGTGCATGGGGCCAGTAAAATTGGCATACTGTGAACTTTATGATCATAGAGATGGCACGTACACTTTGAGTGTGAAACCAACTGAGGTCGGTTCTACAAGAACAATCTGAATAGTTTCTAAGTTCAGACTTATCAACTGTAGTTGCTCTATTCAAGGTGGGTAAGCACACACTTACCATCAAATACGACGACCAACATGTACGTGGAAGCCCATTCATCATTCATGTCTCACTACCTCCTGATCCATCAAAAGTTCGCGTCTATGGACCGGGAATCGAACACGGTATTTTGAGCCTGTAAGTTGAACAGTTTTCTAAAGCAGTCGTTTCATTCCATGAGTTTGATGTGGTTGTTGCAGATTCAAATCCAATTTTGTGGTTGAGACCAGAGGTGCTGGAGCAGGGCAGTTAACGGTACGAGTTCGCGGTCCTAAAGGTGCTTTTAATGTGGAGATGCAAGTGAGTACGTCCATCGTCCAGAAGCTCAGACTTCCTGCAAATCTATACACTTTTTTAATCCATTCTTGCAGCGTGAGAAGAAAAACGAGCGAACAATTCATTGCAAATACGAGCCTAAAGAACCTGGCGACTATCAGGTGAAAGTCACTTTATATCTATCCGTTTCTGTCTCTCTATTTTTGTATTACAGGTTGAGGTAAAATGGCACGGAGAACACGTACCTGGTAGTCCGTTCCTGGTGATGATCGTTGACACTGAACAGGAACTGTCTCGATTCCTACGAGGGGAAGCGCCATCGCCCACACCGGCCACTCCGTTCGTACCTCCAGGCTGGGTGGGACCGCCTCCTCTGTTTCCACCTCCAATGGGCCAACGTTACGGTCCGCCAATGGGACCAATAGGGCCTATGGGGCCCATTGTTCCACCGCCACCTGGTGCCATAGTGCCTATGAACGGTCCACCGGCCACAAAGCACAAAGCGAAGTATCATTGAAGCATTCAGTGAAATGATTTGCTTTCATATGAGGATAGGATACCGACATTATGTGTAGTAATTTACCCAGGTGAAGAAGTGTTAGTGCGTCCTTAGAACATTATTTATCATTTATTATTGTTGAAATTAAGGAGTATTCTAACACCATGTAGTTCCCTGTTCAAGAAATGGCTCAAATCGCTACTGCTTACTTGATAATCTTGCTGATTGAGATAAAATCTGCCAAATGATGTTCAATGCTCAGATTTTTTTCTAACATTATTTAGTTTGGTTTAGTTCACATGCTTGTCTTTTGCGTTTCGTTCACTTACTGTCCTTGTATTTCTCGGCTTTTGTCGTCATTTTAAATTCGCAAACAAGAGATTACTGAGTTTAATCAAATTATTACATGTTTATACTTGTACTTTTGGTAGCGTTAATCAGATGTGTCATTTATAGCGTTTTTTTTCTGTTTGTAAACGCTGCGCTGTCATCGACATTTAATGAGTCTCGTATCACCATTGATATATCGGAGTTATTTTTAATTTCTCATTTTATCATATGTTTTCATAATAAAATTCTATAATTGTTTTTGATGGCGATATAAGACAACAAGTACATGATTACCTCTAGATGAAGTAGCACTTTTGACCTGATGGAATTTCGAACAAAGAAATTAATGCTAACAACCGACTCTTCTCATTCTCTAAGAGTTTCACTCCTGATTGGTAGTAGTTACTTTGTCAGCGTTTTGTTGAAAATCGGCCATGTGATTGCGAACTCTTTGTGGATCTCATGAAAAGTGTATATATTTTTACGATTGTACCCGCTGTTCAATTTGTACGCCAGGTCCGCCAGAACTGCATTACCAACTTTACAAATGCGACAAGGCAATGAAGGCGAATTCACGAGTGCCCTTACATTTGTATTTGCAGCTTGTTGTGAAACAATATGCTTCTGTCTTCTAAGTACTAGAGATTGCTCATTTACAGTAATCGAAATTTACAGTAGGCCTTCGAGTTTGTTAGTAAAGCATGTGGCCAAATAAATCTACGATTATCGTGGCGCTCCTACTACTCAGTACATTAAGTGTCTTTATAGACTTCACAGTCATTTTCGAACCAGAATGCCGCTATTCTACTGTGACGTAATCATCGACATGACGAAAAAACGGTTCAATATAGCGGTATCGTTTCATCACAAGCATTTCATGCCACTCTCAGTAATATATGAAAACTGGAAACCACACTGCTTTCGTCTTCTTGATAACTCCGTCCTTATAAAGGGTTAAAATATTACCGAAATGGAAACAGCGCTCGTTGACTGCGACAGCGCATTCGTAAGAAATAGTCTTCGCTCGGAGCGGAGGAAAATAATACTCATCAGCAACGAATTTGCTGCTTCACTTACGCTCTAGGGAATGAGTACATCTTGGTGATCAGGGTATGTCTAGATCGATGCTTAATGAGGTAGAATGCATGGCGCCTCACTCAGGGATTGATCGAAGATGAGAGCTTTATCCTCCCTCTATCCATTTGCCTAGCGCACACTTGAATCAATCGAATCACCGACGCCCCAAAGGATGCAAAGGCTTCTATTCCCATTAAACATTTGGAATGTGTCAAGCATAATTTAATGAAGTTGCTTGGATGTAGTGCGAAATATATGGAAAGGATAGCTAAAAGTCGTTAAAAGTTTAGGTAACGTTCTACGAGATGTTTGCATGGTTGTATTCGCAGTAACTTACTGCTAAACTCTCATTGTAAATAATAATTTTTTTCAACGAGTGATTTTGTTTGCGAACTGCCGCTGGCGAGTTGATAGAAGACTGTTAACACATTTTTTTTAGTGTGTAGTGAGACGTATTAAAGAGTCTGCCTTTCTCAGGCGGTCAAGGTTTCGGGTTCCTTTTCCCACTTCAAATTGAGGGGAGAAGAAAATGAAAACGAATAAAAAGAGAAGAAGGAAACGACTTTATTTGTATATTAGTGGCATAGGTGTTATAAATAATTCCGAATTTATGCATATATATATATATATATATATATATATTGACGGCAAAATCTAAGACGACCATGGATTAGTGGAAAATTTTTGCTTGGAGTGTACGAACACTACCGGGTACACTTAATCTGACGGGTGGATTCGAACTACCTGTGAACAATTTCGCTTGTGATGAAGAACGTCGAGATGACGATATAAAGTTCATTTCTGGATGTTCATCATGAGAAAACGACTGTTCAGGTTCGTCGATTTTTGAAAGATCATGCCAAAAACACGCTTTCATATTGTCAAAACGATCATAGCACGCCAGGTAGGTGAAGTCGAGTTGAGTGACATTACCAGGTCGTTGGTCACAGAACGTCATGCACTAAATGAAAGAAAAACAGTAAAAAGCATTGAATAGAAATCGCTGAGAGCTTTATCAGTTTCTCACTTAGAAAGAAAATAGTGATATTCGTTACCTTTTACTGGCTATCGCTAGTAATTCTTACTAATAAGATATCTCCACTGTGCATTCAATGATTAATAAAGTTGAAAACTGGTCGCATTTTTGTGCCCTCGATTTTCATACTTTACAAAGCCCTTGGCCGTTCGTAACTCCGAAACTTAACAGTATTAACCATAGCTTTTCGTGTTAATCCTTTCAGAAACTTTCAAAAAACTAGTTTTTCTTTTGAAGTAAAATTTACCAAAAACTGCATCAACAATTTCAACACCACATAATGCATTAATTTCAATTCGTAGTTTTTCGCATGTTTTATTTAAACCAACACAGATCGCAGTGGGCGTGTTTAAGAAAAAATCTTTCACATCAACAGTTTTTTGCCAACAGTATAGAAATTGTCTTACTTTTTCAAAAAAAGAAGCGTAGTAGCAAATTTGCAGACGTATTTAACAATGAGAAACTTACCTTATGTCCAGCTAAAGTTGTCGCAACACCATTTCTAGCGCAACAATCTCTGTGATCCTTTCCTTGAGCAGCACAGTAATGAATGTCAGTAGCAGCCTGTATAGGGCAAGAGTCCTGCTTGAAGTACATTGCCTGGAAGATAAGGCGATATTTTAAATTAATTTCTTTCAAATTTTTTTCACATGGTCCATTTTTTCTCTTTAAATTTACTTCACTTTCTTTTATACATTTTTAACGTGCAGCTTTATTGATGGACGAAAATCTTTTATTATTTAAAAACATAAAGTGAGAACTGGTATACCGGATTCGTTAATTCCTTAAACGCCTTCATTTCCTATCGGTAAGCCCCATTTAATTTTTTCATATCAAAAATTTTCGAGAACGAATTGTTTTAAACTGGATGTCACAAGGACTAAGTAACGGTTTCTCAAAACTAACCTTCAATCTATTTCATTACTTCCCATCAAAATCTCTTCTTCACTCAACGGTCTCTCATCCATTATAGCTTAAGCTGTGCTAGAACCGTAACGGCTAAGAAGGAGTTTGACACATCATTTAGAAATCTAGCCAGAATGAAGCAGTAGCGGGCTTGCTTGGCTATTCATGGCTATACTGTTTCCATAAAAGAAAAGAAACCATGTAATATTTGCATTAAAACTGTAGCGCTTTTCGCCTCTTTGAGGGGGCGAGGGTGCCAGAGTACAATGAACAGCTGTGGCTTAGGGTTGGCAGGTATGAACGAAGGTTATGGAGCACGCTTATGCTAGGATGGCTGTTAGTTCGATCCTGCCTTCTGGTCTCATCAAGTCTTCCCTCTTTTTGGAGTCGGCGAAATGGGCATTGGACTTAACCGGGGGAACAGCAGCGCTGATTCGATACATCAGTAGGCCGCCTTAAGTCATTGTATTAGCCAATTGTTGCATTTAGCCATCTCTACAATGCTTGTAGGACTCGCTGGAATCTTCTATCCCTCAGGCGTTGATAAACGCTGTGCGTTTTATCTTTTATCCTTTTATGATTCGCTTCTTCAGATATATACTTCCAGTTGAGGTCAGAACCGCAGTGTTTTGCTGCCTCATCATGAACAGAAAGTATTTCAAGGTGTTAGATTGCCCTATAGAGCAGATAGTTTTTTTGGGATAGGACCACTTATGCTGGAGAATGTTTAACATTTTTGACTGGAAATTCATTCTAGACACCACTCCTGAGATGACCCATGCGAACACTCAGAAGAATATCGATGTAGGAAAATGTAAGCTTAAAAATAATCCTATATTTTTGGAATTACACGCAAAAATTTTCTTGATCTTGTTGCATTCTTGCAGCATCTGGAATTCCCGGCATAGCGGTCAATGGCAGTGGAGTAAATGGCCCTTTTTGACTACTGTCTTCTTTGCTATGCAACTCATTCGTTAAGGAAGATCATTAAACTCCCAAAACTAGTATCTCATTATCTAAAGTAAAAATTTACATCGTGTTTTAAAATAGATGTTGTAGCGATAAAACTTAAAAAGACATGAACCTTCTTTAGTGAAATAAGTGATACCTGAAGGGCAGCCCTGGTGTACGTACTGAATAGGCATTTATTAAGACACGAATCCGGAAGGCTTCTTTCGATGCAGCATGCCATGAATTTCTCGTCAGGAGTAGCTGCCTTCTGCAGATATATAGTTCTATTACACATATAATAGAGATGTGGAAGGGAGCGTGTGGCGCAGTGCTTGGAGGCGCCACTGCGGCGCGCACGTTAAAGGCGCCCATGGCCCACCAAGCCTTCCATCCCTCCGGGGTATACAAATTAGTACCAGACTCGTCTGGGAGGATAGCAGCACTGGCTCGATACATCGGCAGGCCACCGCGAGCCATTGTAAAGGCAAGATATATATTCAATCACTTCCAACAATACTTAATGAAGTCGAATGCATGGCGCATCCCTCAGGGATTGATCAACGCCGAGAGCTTTATCTTGTTTTTTATAGAGATGTGGAATAAAAATACCGTAACTACCTTTGCAAGCGTTTCAATTGACATCGTCAGTGATGAAGCAGCACGTGCTCGTGTACGATAGCAACCGTAATGACCACAGGAGTAACCAACTCCGCATCCTGAACATATCAGTGAAGTCTTTTTTTAAAGGGCTAATAAGAGCAGTACCACTATTAATACAGAAAACCTCACCACCACCGCAAACAGGAGGTGGTGGCGGTGGACAACCACCACCGCATATACCAGAAGCGAAGCATGCTAATGAGAGACTCATAGTGGAAGCTATAATCAGCAGCAACAGGAAATACGAAGCTTTGCACATTATATAATACGCTGACAAATGGCAAATACCTGAATACTAGAAGAATTTAGCATAGAAAACCAAAATATTAGTTTACCAGCGTGAAGTGAACACGAAGTGACGAAGGATAGGTTAATAGGGAATGAAACGATAAAAATTCTTTCTTCTGTCTTATGATGTCAGATATGAGTGACACGACGAGATACATTTGACATGTTGAGTGTGGTCTTGGGTCTCTTTTATAATAGGTGCTTGTAGACAAGTCGGGGAGGATCCAATGGGAGGGGAGTACGGTCGCTCTTGATAGATAGATGAGCCAGAAAGCATACAGCAGAAACGGATTGCTGACTCATGGCATTGTCAAAGACTTCGCAACAGTTCTACGTAAAACTGATGACATCGATAAAATCCTTTCGATTTCTTTGCCTTGTAGTGGAAAGAAACCGGTATGAGAGAAGCTATCAGAAAAAAACCTTGAGTTCTTAGTGAAAATAAGAATAGTTAGTTTGAGCGGTTTTCTTCTCTTGTTATTAATAGTTAAAAACACTTGCCTTTTTTGAAGATTTCACTTTCTTGTTTGCTGTCAATGCTCTTTGCCGTCAAGACATCCTTGCTGTGACACGTAAGCTCATTGCTAAGACACTATCATTATAGTAGTGGATCGCTGTAGAAAAATTTGCTTATATGTTCAACAGAGATATGAAAACATGTAAAACTATTTTCTAGTCAAAAGTGGTAACCCTCTTTAGTTGGTTGGTGTTTTTATTTATGTGCTTTTCTTATAAAATTGCACAATCTATAGAATTTAAATTACTGTGCATAAAAAAAGCTAAATACCTTGTTAATCTCACTATTGACAGGAATAAAATTTTATGTGCAATCTTAAAAGCTTAATAAGATATCGTATTGTCGTCAGTTCTTATTTACTGCTATTTTTTAACCCCCGGAAAGGGCTATGGAGTATTCGGTCTCCAGCATAGACACCAACGGTTCGGAGTTTTGCAAATATCTCAGCAGCGTTATAGTTCTAATAAGACACTCAAAAAAACGATGTGAAGCAAAAGCTGAGATTAAACTTTTTTTAAAGAGGTATAGGACGATTTATGGACATTTTATGGAAAAATATGAATATTGTTGAGAAAGTCAGATCTAATTTACTGCACCTCTCTACAATTCCAAACGCCTGTTGAGATTTTCAGTTCGTTGTTCAGAAAAAAAGCGACAGAATAGAAGAAACACACGAGCTACGAAGAAAAACCAAAAGGGTATACAAAGAGACCAAACAAAAAAGTAGCCTGTCACTTTTCATGTGCAACTACGACCATCTTAAAGGATTCCATAATTATATAATTACTTAGGGGCGATTATTTTCAGTAAGTGTTTCTAATTTTTCTTTACGAGTTTACTTTTTAACATACGTGATTGTATTCGACGTATGTAACGATTTTTCTGGGCTCATATTGATTTTCTTTTGCACGAAACGTTGCTAGCTTCTTTTAGGTGTTCGGCATTCGTGAATATGTTTTCGTATAGCAGTTGTAAGGTTGGTGAGTGGAAGATAAAACCAGCTTTTGTGGACGTGAAAAATCATCGTGCTATGCAACCGCAACAACCTCCTCAATCGTTGACTTTGTCTGACAGGCTTTGTGTGCAGCCGAATCGAATCGAAACAAGTTCCACGTGAATTGTCGACGTGACGATACAACGATATCATCATAGCATTACACTTTTCCTTAGTGACAATGAAAAGCACGAAACATGACTAGAACCAACGATGAATCATCATGAGAGAAAATTTATGAAATAAATTTCTGGTCACAATTACCGTAGTGGACATGATTCGATCCATTGCAAGCCAGCTTGAGTCATTCTTGACACATTTAATTTATCCAAAAGTCAGTTACTGAGTACAAAAAAGGATAAAGGGTGTAGCGTTCTATGTTGATCAACATTGCCTTAAGGATGTAACGTGCATTATACTCTGTTCGTGTCATATTTTTCCTATACCATAACCTGCAGCCGATGTTAAAAGTCTGTTTTTTTATTCTATGTATAAATCTCACACAAACTTGCTGAACCGTAAGGGATTAAAATCTTGGTTATTCACTGTCAGGTGATCGAACCGTGGGCCACGTTTTCGTTCAGCGTGACTTCTAACCACGATGCTTCATAGGAGTCTCTAACTCGAATATTTCTGGTTAACCAGCAAATGATGGTAAACTATTTAATTGGACAAAACCATAAATACTCTTTTAATAATCATTGCTCTTATCGGGCTTTAAATATTTCCACTGTGTCGAGGGCGAGTGTAGTAATAGGGGTGTTTATAGTACACACTGGGCCTGTGGTTCGATTCTTCTGGTTACCTCTCCGAGTCTTCCACCTCTCCGAAATAACCAAATTGGTACTAGACTTCTCTGTGAGGTTAACAACGCTTGATTGACGCATTAGCCCTGTAAGTCATTGTATAAGCCAGACATACATTCAGTCACCTTTAACAATGGCATATGGAGTCGAAAATGTGGCGCATCGACCAGCGATCAGTAAGTGCTCTACGAACTTTTTCCTTCTATCACCATTTGGATAACAGCATAAAAAGCAAATATTGTCTTGCACAGTGCAGAGAATAATAAAGGACTTTATATCAAGTTTTGAAACCAACTAACGAAGTCATTTGCAACAGGGATGGGTGAAGCCAGAAGTGCGCAGTTTGGTACAATTAGTTCTCGATCTCACCAAAGAAATTTTTTCTGAAAATCGCTGCTGGTCCAACAAAGAAAAATTTTGTTAGTCTTTTATTGCAGACGTATCTACCGGTTTATAAAACAAGCGTAAGCCCTACTTTCACACCATTTATTTTTTATTTCATTTTATTTGACCCGTCTTCACTTCTTCTGTGCGATCCCAGCACTTCTCACATTCAATTCGCTCTCTCGCATCCACGAAGATTTTCCAACTTTACGAGTGATTTCGGTTGCGGCTTGAGAGCTTTCATTTCACCTTGAATGTCGTAGAATGCTGGTCCAGTAATTCTCCCTGGCGTCCTGAAATAGCCGGGCGAGAGCATTGGCAATTGAATTGCAGAGAGTAATTTTTTTCCCAGACAGGCCCGGCACCAATTTTCCGATCCTGGATGAATAAGAGGCTTGCTTCACCAAGCGCGAAATCGAACTAGCATATGATCGTGATGACGGACATTACTACCAGTGTGCTATCTACCCCATCTACTTTCATATGTGAAATCAATTCAGGAACACGCTTTCTATGGCTATACTTGTCTCCATGATCCTCACTTTTCCTATTTTTTCTCTATTTTCTTCGCCACAGTGACTTTCAAGCATTGTCACTATTTTGCCTCCATACTTAAATGTAATACAAAAAAACCAATTTTTTTCCCACAGAATTCCTTAAAGTTACTATATCTTGTCTGTTCATCTCCATAAAACATGGAATTTATTGTAGCGTGAAGTACAATGATTCAATGGATGTATGAGCTGATACGTCATTTCATTTCCAACTAAACTTCATTGTGAGCAGCAGAGCCCATCGCACTAAACTACTGGAAGCGAAGGAATCTCTTTCAGCAGCAACCAACATCTGGAAGTGGATAGGACAACTTAGGGTCTTTGACTGTGTGGAAATTTTTGATGGAAATCTCTAATAGAGTTAACGTACACCACGGCAGAACTATCACAATTACCGTGACGACGTTTTCGCAAAAGGCAGTAGAAATAAAATTGATTTTACTAAAGAGATGAGTTCTCACGCATCTGCTTAACAATGGGATACCAAACAGTAGCTCTGGTATGTGACATGTCAAGTGGTGACTTTACTTCCCTCGACTGAAGTTGTTGTTTTTCAGTGGGAGCCGTGTTTAAAGGTGATAGAGATGACTTCTATCCGTGAACGCATAAATAATAGTTTTAATGGTTACATAAGCAACAAACTAAGAAGTGGACGCACCTTACAAAGCGATTGAGATGTAAACCGGTTCTTTTTTGCGTGTGGAAAGGCCACATAGATTGAATTCATATTTCGGTTAAATCGGTGTTGAAGATCCGAATATTCGACTGTTTATGTATTATCTCGAAGCAATACCAATCCGACACGTGAAACAACATAATGGTACAAATAGCTGAAAACGACAGTAACGGCCTAGAGTTTGAAACCCGCTGAAAGTTGCCTTGTGAAAGAAACAAAGAGGATCAGAAATGTCCGAACGGCTTCATTTTTGACAAAGGTTGTCATGTAATTATCAATCCTCGCTCTCCAAGAAATTCATTCATTATCATCACCTGTCATCTCGCGTCCCGTTCATGGTCGAGAGACTCGAACGGGCGTCCCTAACCCTTCCATTTATGTTTGTCGCGTTCAAGAGAAGCACAGAAGATTTTGCTCGGTCTGCGTACTCCTTGAGCGTCACATCTTCCTTTTACAATTTTTGTAAAAAAAAAAAACTCTGACCCTCGGGCAGTAGGCTTCGTTTCAGATTCTGGGGTATCCACTTGCTAACGGCTCTTGTGCGTCGGTTGTCTTCCATACGCATTAGATTTTTGGTCAACCTTGTTCTAGACAAATTGGCTTATGGAACAGTGTGTTTGATTTCTGATCGCTGTCGTAGGTTGGAGCTTCCGATCTCTTCTCTCATTTGCGTGATACAGGATCCTCCTAACATTGCCCTTTCGACTGCGCGTTCAATACCGCTGAGTGATCGTTAATTCTGATTAGACAGCGACCACGTATCTGATGTATATATAAAGACAGAAAAAGTCATGGAGTCGAAACGTTGGGCACACACCCTGATGTCCTTTATTTTCCTTTCATCTTCGGTTCAAATAGCTGAAAACGACAGTAGCGGCCTAGAGTTTGAAACCCGAAATCCTTGATCTTGAAAATCCACCAATCCGCTGGCTTCTCCTTCTCATCTCTCGAGTTCAGTCCTTCATCATGTTTGCTTTTGGACTTATTCAGACGTAGCTGACGCTGGTGCACCCGAATCCAAACCTTTCTTCATTAACAAGTTTTTGTGAGATTTAGCTGAAGAACAGTCTTTCCACATGCGTTATCAAAATCGGCATGCCTTCGTTCTGCCTGACTAGTGTTTGGTGTTACTGGAATGACGTCATCAGCAAAGTGAAGACGGTGCAATTGCTAGTCATCGAGGCTTGACGTTCACAAAGATGGCGGTAAATATTTTTGGCGAGGTGGTATCGCCTTGCCTAAACCCTCTTTTGACGACGATGTTAAAGTCGTAGTAGAATGGTGATATTTAGGTTGTGGAATTCTAATACAGCGTACGAAGAAACGAATTTATAGAAGGCTTGTTATTACAAAATACTTCTTTTCGAAACCGAGATCCTCAAATCGAAATTTAATCAGTTGCTTCACCACCGGATGCTACAGACGAATGCATTCAGTGGGAGCAGTTGTTCTTCCCTAGAGTCTAATCTTGCCGGTACGGTCTTGGTCTACGGTGTAATCTAAATCTAAAGGATGCTCTGCTCTTGGAGCGATTTCTTCAACCAGTCATTCGACGCATTGAGCAGGATACGATATTTACGCCGACTTTAAATATAAAAGTAGGAACAAAAAATTGACGAGCCGCTTGAGAACAGTACATCAAGTCGAACTGGCGGCGCAAAAACAAAGGCTCAGAGTTGGCTATGTGACTAGATAATAGTGGAAAAAAAACCATCACACAAGGCTCTTCATATCGCTCTTTTCTTTCATAAAAAAGAAAGACGATCACATCTGGAAATAGAGCTCTTGTGTAAACCTTGGTAAAAAAGTTGAATTTCATTCGACGACGGTTTCGATCACTTTTAGGTACTGGATAAAATCGCAGTCCTTGCCGTGTGAAAATTTTCTTAAACCACAAAATTAAGACACGCTTCTAAAGCACTTTCCAACTACAAAAGTCGGAGTAGTTCCACAACATAACTTTCGTTATTCGCCATTGAAGTTGCAAAAAAGTACGACATGGTGTCATCCGGTTTTGACCAATAAAAGACAGCTATTTGTACACTTCTCGATTTTAGTTTTAGCAGAGGCGTTTTTCCTTCTACGAAGAAGGCAGTGTCAAGGATAATTGGTACGTTTCTGGGCGGCGAAAGCAAAGAAGATTCTGTGTGAATGATCACCCATTCAGAACCAAAATATTGCTATACTGAACCCAAAGTTACTTGATACTTGGTGTTTGAATGGCCCGTCCTCACTGATTATTTGGGCCACAAGACAATCTCCACTTTTCAGAGATTTGCTGGTTAAGCCATTATGGTTCCTTCGAGTCCTGTGATCAGCCTGGCCAAAGTCTGCCCCAGGTCTTCACCACCACAGGCAGTCGCAGTGCTTGTGGACCAGAGGAAGATTTACCACCATGCGACTTTGACACCAAGACGGTGGTGGATCCTGGTATTGTTTTACTCTTAGCTAGGCTTCCTGATGGAAACGCCAGATTCCTTCTCAGCTTGGGAGACCCTGCAGGGGATGAATCCCCGCTGTACAACGCAATCTGACACGCAGGAACACCTCCCAGTCACGATGAGGCGGTAAGCCGTTGGGAGGAAACGAACGCAGAATTACTAATAAATGTTAAGTTACAACTAGGCTAGAACTTTAGGATCAAATGATGTGTTTAAATAGAAAGCAAATGGCATGAGCATAATAAATAATCCAAAAGTTTTTCTCTTATGGAGATCAGCAATCGAATAATCTAATCACGTCGGAACGAGGTGCGTTTCAGGTCACCGATAGGTAAAAAGCTCTAAAGCTCTCGGCGTTGATCAATCCCTGAGGGATGCGCCATGCATTCGACTTCATTAAGCATCACTGGAGGTGATTGAATGCATATCTGGCCTTTAAAATGACTCGCGGTGGCCGGCCGATGTATCGAGCCAGTGCTGCTATCCTCCCAGACAAGTCTGGTTCCAATTTGCCGACCCCGGAGGGATGGAGGGCTTGGTGGGCCATAGGCGCATTTCACGTGCGTGCTGCAGTGGCGCCTCCAACCACTGCGCCACATCCGCCAAAAAATGGCATCATAACTTTTTCAAACGCAACGCGCGATGGCTTTTTCAGTTTATGAATTGGAATTTAAAGTTTAAAGACCATCGAAATGTCCAAGTAAGTATACCACTAAATATTTCTTCAAGGTGACGTTGAGTTCTGATGAAAGCCAGTGTAGCAACGTCTTCGACGAGTTGACATTCAATTGCGAATACGGTTTGCGTAACCATGTTCGAAAATTCGTCTTCAGTAGAAATGTTCCTAGGCGAATATAGTAATTTACAATTTCGAAAACTCTGGCATAACTATCAGCCAGGATTGAAATTTGCGGAAACATACCTCGAGTGGCAAAATTCCCAAGATTTGCCACACGATCGGAGTGTTGACCATTCATTCCTTGTTCCTGAGCATTCATCAACAAGTCGATGAGTACTTTGTCTATCCTCGAGTCGTCGCACTGATCAGAAGTAAACCTGTGTGAGAGAACATGTTGCAGTAATCAAACATAATGCCATCACTGCTAAGGAAAAGTTGATGTGACCTTTCCAGCAATGTTCATATTCAAAAAATTGTGGAAATTTTCTATAAACAGTATCATTCTCTAGTTCTTTGATATGCCAACAAAAAGGACACATGTTCGCATAGCATATGCCGCAAATAGATTACTACATCAACACTTGTCATTCTTTAATAAATAGATGTGTTCAAGAATCACAAAGGACAATAATGAATGATATGAAAACCACCTCTAACCTCGCAGAACAGAAGTCACGAAATATCGCCTCTGATTCCAAGTAACTAACTGCATGTAAGTTGCTTGGCTTGCCTAACATAGGCAGCAAATAAAATTGAAGCGATAGGACAAAGCAAGGAAGAGAGTGGTCAGTGAGAAAATGATATAAACAGCTGAAGGGGATTTCTTGAAAATATGAAATAGCCGTAATTTCTTCGTACTCTGATTGTTGCCTTAGAAATTCAACACATTTGTTCACCCCTCTTGTGTGGAGCAGATGGTAAAGCAATTACCATCATATCTACTATCAGTAACAGCCGGAGATTGAATACTGGAATGATTCCAGCCATGAATTTAATGACAAGGTTCGATGCCAGTTCATCACCAACCATCTCATTTGCGCGAAATACTTACCATAGTTAAGGAAACCGAAAATTTCAAAAGAAAGCTCATCTGAAAGTAATCAGAGGCGAAGCAAAATCGATCCTCTGGGACTCCATAGCAAAATAATTAGTCCAAATAACAATGTGCCAGTTACTGTTCCCAGGATCGACTTTCTATTAATCACAGCATTGGGTTATATATTATATGTGACAGTTAAATAAATAGGAGGCTGGTGACCGCTCGACATCCCGCGAGGAAGGGAACACATGGAGGAAAGTGTGCAATATAAACGAAGACATCGTTACATCGTTAACTAATACATGTTGTGGACGCACATATAGTGTTTGGACGCGCTTTTCCAAATGTGATGAAGTCCTTGTTGGAACTCTCGGTGGGAACTAACTTTCATGGTTTTCTGACGCGTATTGCTATCGAGGGCTTAAAAACGTATAAATTATAGAGTACAATGCAAAGGAAAGTAAAGGGATTAGAGGGAACCTCCCCAAACAAGCGTTTTTAGGAGGTGTCGTAGTGCTAAATAGAAAAGTGTAGAAAGCTGCCAAGAAAATAAAAGGTTGTCTGTAAAAAAAACATAAATCAGCTAACTGCCAAATTTAAATTAAAAAAATTAAGTGGCAGACTAAACAGTCCACACTACTTGTGAACTAGAAAAAACCGCTCTCGTACCACCTCTATTTGCAAATAGAAAATGAATAAAAAAGTGCAAAAAAGAAGCTCTCGACGTAGATCAATCCCTGAGGGATGCGCTATGCAATCGACTTCATTAAGCAACGCTTTAAGGTGATTGAATGCATCTCTGGTCTTTACAATGACTCGCGGTGGCCTGCCGATATATCGAGCCAGTACTGCTATCTTCCCAGACAAGTTTGGTACCAATTTGCCGACCCCGGAGGAATGGAAGGCTTGGTGGGCCATGGGTGCATTTCACGTGTGTGCTGCAGTGGCGCCTCCAACCACTGCGCCACATCCGCCAAAAAATGGTATCATAACTTTTTCAAACGCAACGCGCGATGGCTTTTTCAGTTTATGAATTGGAATTTAAAGTTTTATTTCTCACCATGGTGCGCAGAGCCCTCACGAAGATTATTCACTCTCCCATTGAGCCCATCTTTGCAAACCATTGTAAGATTCTTGCAGTACTAATGCATTTCTTCTCAACACTGTCGTCT
>MQTX01000294.1:208170-228587 GCA_009735665.1 Angiostrongylus cantonensis | reverse complement strand
CTAGGCGTATTCATGCATACGCGTGTGGGTGCGCTCTCGCTTATGTGGATTGTATTCTACGAGTCGATTCGGCCAAAAACCTGCAAACAAGTGAGAGCGAAGTATATGGGACGCGGTTAGGAATCGCCTCCAACAAATAAGCTCCATGTCCACTCTGGGAGAGCCTGTAGAGCTACCCGTGAGTATACCAAGCCTCCACGTTCAGAGTTTAGCAAGCTATACGTGGGTATCAAAATGCTAAACACAGTAAAAAAAAAAGACGGGCGTCATTCCCGCTGACCCCGAAAGAACTCACAAATTCGTAGCGTTGGAGTACGGAGTACGAGTAGTAGACGGAGGAGTACGGAGGGTGGACGAGTACGAAGAGGTTCCTGAAATCTCAGGGCCAATGGAAGCTACCTGGATCACGAAGAATTATGGTAATGATCTGTACCTACAATGCACGTACTCTTGCATCCGAGTCCTCGATAGAAGACTTGCTCATGCAAGCAAGAAGAATGAGGCACGACTTCATCAGCCTGGCCGAAACAAGACGACGCCACCCATTCCACGCCGTCTATGACACCGGAGAAGAACAGTTTCTCGAAACATGCGTCAGTAGAGGAGTCGGCGGCGTCGGTGTTCTCTTCAACACCAGTTTGATCATGAACAACGATTCATTCGAACACCCCAAAACCCGAGTCGGACGTTTACGATTGAAAAGATGTAGATCAATACCGGCTTTGACAATCATCATCGTTTGCGCGTCGACATCAAACTACGACGAAGAGGTCAAAGAATTCTACATGAACTTGGAGAAGCTCTACAGAGAACACCATAAATTCTTCAAAGTCATCATTGGAGATTTCAACACCAAGATTGGACCAAGAATAACATCTGAAGAGCACAACATTAGAACCCATTGATTAGAATAGAACGAACAGGCCGACTGGCTGTCTGCGTTCATCATGGCGACCGAGACCATCCATGGTAATTCGCAATTCCAGAAGCCCCACCTTTAACTCTGAACGTGGGAATCTTCCTATGGAGAGTACCATAACGAAATGGACCACACCATAATAAATAGAAGGTTTAGCATAATCGATGTTGTTGTTATCCCAAAATTCTACACGAAATCAGACCACCGTCTTCTTTGTGCACTATTCTATCTTTGGCGAAAAGGAGAAAAAGGCGCTAAATTCAAAAACCGAATTCCCAGAACCACCACAAACTGGGACTTATTCAATTCATTAGTTGGTTGTCGCGAAGATGCCATTGTCGATAACGTCGACGATTAGTGAAAGTGAAGGGAAGCAAAGTGAGAATGAAATTTAAATTTTAAAATGCTTGACAGGAGCGGATAACACAATGATAGTGGTGTCTGTTATCACGGGCACGATGCCATTTCGATTTCGCTCGGGCCAACCAAGCTTGTCATCCCTCGCTGATTGAAAAATTGGTGCCGGATTTGTCAGGAAAAATCACTGTCTGCAAACCAAACGCCCCAGCCCGGCTATCTCAAGACTCCGAGGGAGTCAACTAGACCAGCATGCTACGACGTTCAAGGTGAAATGAAATTCTTAAGCAGCAACCGAAGCCACACGTAAAAACATGGAAAAGCTTCGTGGATAATGGATGCGAGAAAGCGAATCGAATGTGAGAAGTGCTAGGATCTGTACAACAGACGTGAAAACGGATCATATAGAATAAAAAGAATGCCTAACGCAGGTCTGGCATTGAACACGACGGTGTACCCGTGAAGACCACCCAGATCTGATGAACCGAAACCGGTTGGTTCAGTCACTTCCGTATCGAAAATATGAACTCGATAGAACAGCAGTTCCCTGCTCCATGAAACCAAATTCTACACTGACAGAATGTTCCTTGTACCTCCATTTTATTGGAAACGATCTCGAGATTCTAATGGCTTTTATTTGATTCAGTAGAGCTCTAGAAAGCGTCGTCCTATCTCATGCGTTGAAAACTCCTCATCGCTATGCATAGAAGTCGACATATGTGGTCCGTTGCGTGTTAATGTCCTTCCACGATGCTACATGTTCGGCTCCCACTGACTGACTCGCATTTCAAATTGTAACTTTTTTTAAGATGAAATTTTTCAGCCTAGAATAACATTTACGAATCGAATTGGGAAGTAACAGAACCTACAAATTTTTTGCCACTAGAAGCAACTGTACTTGTGCCGACTGCATAATATCCTAGATTTCAGGTGGCGGAGCTGTCCTCTGAGGCAGTTTGGGCCTCGTCTTGGTTTTTGACGACAACGGAGCACGGATCCGCGAAAACGCATTGGACTAATGATATGATGATGAGCTCAATTATGATGTTTTCCACTGATCGACATAGGTATCGAATTTCGTAGAGAGGTTTACTGGATGAAAGATGAGTGGTGTTGATCTTCATTACGACTGCAACCAGCTTCGTATGCACTTCGCCGCAAACCTCTCCGTGATCCTCGGAGTGGAATATTTCAAGCGACTGGCTACGTTTCATTCCTTCAGCTTCATTCTGGGGTTGTACGAGAGACCTGTTCTTGCACGTAGTGGTTCGTTACTGTTTCATGTACGAAGGGACTGTTTCGCCAACCCGTCCGGCTCACGCCGGGGCTTCCGATTATGGTCGACCTGGCCGCGGTCGTCACCGTTCGGGCATTTCACCCACGTTATTCGTGGACTTCCCCTCTCGGGTATGCCCACGGACCATGCTGCGTGAGTTGCCCGGTAATGCGGTATTCACACCGAGCACCACGGCAACAGCACCTCGCAACGACACCGAAACGGAAGCCGCGGCGTATTTCAAGCGAGTTTGTCTTATCATCTCTACACGTCGAAATGTAGCAGAGAAAACAGCATTTAGGAAACTTTGAAAATAAATGCGTTTCTCAGCACATTGGAGAGGGAAGGCACCGTAAAGAGCGAGAAGTTCGACCGGAAATAAATCGGTCACCAGTAAAATGTAAAGCATTTTCATATCGGGACGAGGAATTCATTTCGTGTGCGCACTTTGGTGCTCCTTTCCTTTTATTGAACTTCATATGCGCTCAACCTGACTCGAGAATTCGACTTGTCCTGACGAATTCTAATTTTTAGATCTAACTTGAGCCATTGATCTGACAATGACAACAGCAGCAGCAAAGAGCAAAGCATTCTCAAATTAACTGGAACATCAAATTAGTTTTCTTTTTCAAATAAAAGTATTTATACATCGTTCAGGACAAGGAAATTTATTACAATGAACCAGGGTTTTGAGTGTATTTGATGAAATCTCTCCTACTCTCCTACATGTGCCATGAAAACATTATCGACCAAAATGTTGGGGTGCACAAGCGTCACCTTATTTCTCTCGAACGTTTTAGACGCAAGATTCTAATGGCGAGTTGGATTTTAATTTTCGCGTACTGTCGGAGGAAATTTTCGAAATCCTTGCCCACTGACGCGAAAGCGAGTTCAGTTTCAACCTTACAGCAGCGCAAAAATATGATATGCGATAGGTTCGAGGACTAATAAAATCAAAAACTATTAGGCTATCATAACGTTGCAGAGATATTTGCAAAACTGTGGATCGCAGGTGTTTATGGTTGGGAACGAACGCGCTATTGTCCTTTCCGGGGAGTAACGCGTTCACCACCACACCATGCGAGTCATTCGTTTTGCCTGTCTCTCAGCTAGTTCTATCGATCTTTTGCCATCAGCAATCACCCAACAACGAAGGACCCGCATGGTGTGGTGGTGAACGCGTTACTCTCCGGAAAGGACAATAACGCATTCCATTGAACAATCCAGCGCCTAAGAGAGGTAAGGCACCGAAACGTTAGCTAAATAAAGTGTTTACCAACTTGTGTAAGCTTATCAATGGGAAAAATTACGGATTGCAGCTTTCAGCGCAGCTAGCTCTTGTAGAGGGGAAGAAAATTTGCCCTCCTTTTACTACTCTGCTGTTAGGTTACTACCAAGGTTACGGTGATGCCTAGTATTCGCGTATTTTTAACTGGTCTTCCGAATAAAAACACTAAATTTAATTCAGTAACTTTTTATTTACTGTCTACTCTTTTTTCATAGCAGGGTAAGATGTGAACTATAACAACAATGATCCTTGTGCACTTGCAAAATTCGGGACCGCAGTTGTCTGCGGTGTGGATTGAACGCTGAAAGTGTAATAGCGTGTTTGATCGCCAACGCAGGCACCTGCTGTCCGAAGTTTTGCATACGTTTCAACAACGTTGCGGTTAAACCGAATTTTCTTTTCACTTATGAGGCTCTGGTTTAAAAAGAAGAACTTTTGCTGCGCATTGAATTTCACTGTGCCACATGCAAGAACACTTTTTAGTCAGGATGACGAAGTGAACAACGACCGAGAGAGAAAATACTGCTGCCTTTCATTTAATCGACCATGCTAATACCTATGATAAATCTGGCTTCATTTGGCTAACATTTCGACGTCTTTTCGTCGTCGTATTGAGTCGGATCATTCTCAGTGGAGTACCGCTCAAACTATTGAATCCCACCATGCTTGTGTGATTGAGTGTTCTTATATACAGGACAGTTGCTGTTGATATGATTACCCGGTGATAATTACTTTTTTCCGGACGATCCCTCTCCTTTAGCCTCGGTACGGATGATCAGTATAACTAAGAAATGTGGGTATCGACTCAGATCATCAGCTCTTAGGAAGGCGAAGATGACCAAACGTTAGCCTAATAACGTTTATTTCACCAACCTCAACTTACCTCACCTATATAAGAAGGTGCAGTGTCCTTAAATTTCAATACAAATAGAGTATCTCCGAAAGCCTCCCTGTAAAAAGCACTTCAATCAAATCATTAGAAAGACTAGTGAGTGTTAATCAAGAATAGTGGTTCAACACTCTTCATTAAAAATTTTCCACCACTGCTCCCTATTTTGTGGAACTACATAGCATGACGAGTAACAATATCAACACTGGAACACTTCAACACCGTCACTTGAAATCTACACGTTCCAGATAAGACAAGAAATTACTGTGAGCCGTACTTCTTGCTCTTCTTAGAACGTTTCGTCTTCAACATTTCCAAATCGCAAACATCACATTCAAGGAGATCATTACGCCCTGTTAAAAAAAATTCCCATTTATTCAATAGCTTTCGTGTTCACATATAAACCTGGATGAAAAAAAGCAGAGAAACGGGTCTTTTGGGACCCAAACAGTCAGGTTTTCGTCTTGATAGAATGTAAAGACTTGTATCTCATTAGGAAAAATCTTTACACTCTAACTGTTTTGATTTAAACTAGCATAAAATTCACCAACGTACCGGTGGTTTAAACTTGAACACTGCTAATTCTTCTACACTGTAAGACTGAAAATCAATCGAAAAGCATAGGAATTGGGTGTTAATGGTCATAAAGCGTTTTCGTTGAGGTTTAAACTACACCAAGTTGGTTCATAGCCGCAACAAAATCAACAATTTCCCAATTATCAACAAATTAAAAGGTCACAATATACAATGTTTAAAAAGAAAAGTGCTCGTATTTGTAATGGCCTCAAATGAGCATTCATTATGTCGTAGATGTAAAATCTTGAAAGTTGAAGATAACCGTTACCAAGAGTAAACCCTACTGCCTTGAAGTTGATGTGTTTCCGATATTGAACATAGACATCCGAAACTGCCTAAACTAGGACTTCTTGATTTACGTTGAACGCCAAAATCTTAGATTAGCCTTGGACGCAAATCCAAATTCTTCTGCGTCGCTTAATGGATTCACACTGGCAAAATATAGGGCTTCAGGGCTTCAGACCTAGAAGTCCTCCCACCCATAACCCATGCTTACTCCTTCGGTTAGAACTCCGTGACAAGAGAGGTGATGTATCGAAGAAGATGTTTATTACTGCAGAATGTACGTAAAAGGATAGAAGCATGAAGTTCTCGACGTTCAATACCTGAGGGATGGGCCATATATTCGACTTCATCGAACACCATTAGAGGTGATTAAATATATCTGACCGTTGCAATGATTCGAGGTGGCCAACCGATGCATAAAGTCAAGCTGCCAATTTAAACCAGACATGCCATTTAAATTTGCAGACCCAGGTGGAATTGAAAGCTTGCTGAGTCTTGGGCGCGGGATCGATCCAATGTGCATTGCAGGGCGTCCCCAACCACTGTGCAAAAGGCGCCCCACAGAATGTACGTTAGGACGGAAAGCGCAATAGAACGTACGGTTGCTGTGTTACACAGCTTCCTGTCTTATAAAGACAGTGAATAGAAAATAAATACGGAGTCTAGAAGCCACATACAAAACTGGAGCAACGTTTTCGACTAGATTGCAAACAAATAAACATATGAAACCGGGAATTTTTATGAGCGCTGACTCGAATATGATATAGACCGCAATGCAATGACACGAGGAAAAAAAGAGAGTTCAAATGTAACAATCAGTAGATGTTTATTTCGAGAACAACGTCCTCATAATAAATAGTATACCTCGTATACATGAAAGGTAAGAAAGTACATGCCATATCCAAACGATGAAATTATTCAGTCATGAACATGGCAGATCAGCAAACGTATATAAGGACACAAAAGACAATTTTACCATCAGAATTGTACATAAAATGAACAATTGTGGAGGCACATGCGGTTGTTAGCCGCTGACAACACAGATGTTTGAGACAGCAGAAAAGGGAATGAAGACACAAAGCAATGTCAATCATAATAATTGTGATATACGATATCATAAATCCTCACTCCTAAGAAATTCTTCCTCTTTCTTGTAAGAAGAGAAGCAAAAGATTCGCAGACGAAAATAGTTGCCAGAGTATACAACGAGTGATAAAAATATGCTCATATAAGGACGAAAAGAAAAAGAAAAAAAACGAAAAGAATTCTAGTCCGAATAGCTGCTATCCAAATTAGTTGCACAAATAGTTGCTGTAGAATGAAGAGAGTAAAAGCAACTGACAATGAATAATAAAGCAAGAAAGTATCTTCTTTCAAACATAACGAAAAACTGAATGTACGAACACATTTGGCAAACATCCTATGGTCAACACTTAAAAACAGACCTCGTATGAAATTAATTAGGACATAGACATCTAACAAATATTAGTTCCATATCACCAATATAAAGCCATTTTATTTATCAGCAAACTCGATATCACCTGCTAACGACACATCAATCTGAAAAGTCAGCACGGTTTCTTCTTCTAACGATGTGGTTACGGAATAAATTACTTTTCTCATTTCAGAATTTTTTCTACCTTCAAAACAGCTTCTGTTTCCGAATAAAGACAACTCAGGGACATGCAAATATTTAGCAATTTTCCACGGATTGTAAAGCATTTCACTTTGTTTTAGTAAGAAAATGTGTAAAACCGTGCTAAGAGGAGCTAATTCATCACGAACAAAGCCAGACATTCAATCTAGCATATTTCTTGGAAATCCTCCGGGTAGTATACTATAACGTCATTTTACACACCAGATTCACATCCCATTTAAGAGGAAGATTCTCAAATGAAATATGAACGTGGCACGTATCAATTATCTCGGTTATGTTATTGGGAAGTTTATGCTTTCCAATCTTTAATGAATTAGCTAGCTGAGCTATCTCTCTCTCCTCAAAACGTTCTCTTACCATTATTCAAAACTCTGCAAGCTCGGAGGTATATAAGGGCGGCTGCATGCGACTTGTGGGACTTCACGCTGGCGTGTTAACTTCAGACATAAGCGTCACTTAGGCGCATTCAAAAATTTAGTGTCGTCACCACGAAGTTGGTGAATGAGCTGATAGAATAATCAAAAACTTTTTCCATAGCGGTATCTTGTCCATATACCAAAAGGAACAGATTCCCTAAATCACAAACGATATTTAATGGACGGTATTCCCGTCCATTAAATATCTGTATATCTACAGATCTCCCTTAAGGTATATCTCCATCTGTCAATTCGATGACACTTCACTCAACCTTCTTAACTCGCATCAGTAGCTTCTCAGTGGTAGCGGCCGCAGTCTTTAGAACACTGTTAGTAATAGTAGTTATGTAAAACAGCAACAACAACAACAGTAAAGGATAAAGGATAAAGCTCTAGGCGTTGATCAATCCCTAAGGGATGCGCCATGCATTCGACTTCATTAAGTATCGTTGGAGGTGAATGAATGCATATCTGGCCTTTACAATGACTCGCGGTGGCTTACCGATATATCGAACTAGTGCTGCTATCCTCCCAGACAAGTCTGGTACCTCTGCCGATCCCGGAGGGATGGAAGGCTTGGTGGGCCATGGGCGCGGGGATCGATTCCACGTGTGTGTCGCAGTGGCGCCTCCAACCACTGCGCCACACAGCAACAGTAGTAATCACTAATAAAACTTTTGACCGATCTAAATAGGACACTTTTTACTTCTGCAAAAAAACTAACTTCAATGAAGACTTAACAGAAAGGTAATGCTTCTTAATACTGCTGCAAAAGAAAAACAATGGAAATTTGAATGAAATGTTGATATTGAACGAAACAACCCAAACAAACCACAGAAGCTACCTCACACCAAGTTGCAGCTTTAAAACAAATCTTTAAGCTCATAAAAGCATCAAAAACTCGCCTCTCTTTTTGTTACACTTTTCTCTACGACAATCACTTTGCGCTCACCAGTCACTGCGTCTACTACCGTACTTCTCTCGATAGAGATATCGTTGCTTAGTATCCTCTCCGAAGGAGGAACAGATCCATCCTCGCCAATAGCAGGTAACTAAACAAAATAAAAAAATCACCTCACTATGCACATTGTTAGCCATCATGGTTATACGTCATAGTTCCCACCTTAACGGTTTTGCTTTTAAAATTATTACTGCGAAGTTCTCTAAGCATAAAATCCATTAGAAAACGCTTGAAGCAATGCTTCCTCTGCTTTCTACTTCACCGAAGCAATATGTGCTGGTGGACTTTCCCGTCCCATTTATACGACCAAAAAATTCCAAAACATAAATATGTATGTGTGACGAAAAGTCTACCACATTCACTACCTGTTAATAACATGAGGTTGTAGACCAATCGCTTAGAGACAACAGACATTTTAGTGAATCTAATGATTTACTAGCCTCTATATGAAACGGATAACGGAGAGAGCGTTCTGCGATGATCAATTCCTTAGAAATTCGACATGAATTTTACTCCAAAGAGTATCATAGACGTGATTTAAAAAATAATCTGGCCTATATAATGATTTGTGGGCCCTGCCAAATAAATACTGCTGTTCCTCTCAGGTTAGCCTGCTTGTAATTTACCGATCTAGGAAGGATAGACGGTCTGATTTGCCCTAGGAATTGGATCGAAAAAACAGGCTTGGGTGCTGCACAGCAACTTTAACCACCACACTACATGTACCCACATATGATGTTAAAATGAGTGAAAAACATACTGAAATTAGCTGCAAGCGATCCATGATAGCATCAGCTTCGGCTCTCTCTTGGTCAAGACTCTTCAAGCGAGCAGCTCGCCATTCACTACGTCTCTGCTGTTCCATGGCGCTGAGGGCAAAATATAAGACAATTTCAAAGAAGAAGGTAATCCAGGTCCGTTGAACCTATGATTGTTGTCGACTACAGTAATGAAAACACCAACGTTTTTTGTAATGAGGCAAAGATTACCGCTTTTCCACATCGTTTAAAGGCGTTTCGCACGACGACATCAAGTTAGACGGAACAGAAATGTCCGGTTTCTTCAAATTGCTGATTATTCTCGATTTTGCACTATAATAAAATAATGTGTAGAATACATGGAAGACAAACAATGTTGTAAACAGGAAGAAGAGAGGGCATAGCACTCTGTCAGAGCCATAATAAAAAGATATAACTTTATTACCTATTCTCTACCATTCCTTCGAACCGATCGCACACTTTTTCGGGACCGACAGCTTCAGAAAGAGAAGCATTTTTTCGACTATCCTCATCTTTCCCTTTGTTGATATCGTTTTCTGCGACCAGCGGTTTCATGGCTAAAGAGGAAACACGTGTACCCAAAGGCAGTAATTCAAGACGGAATAAAAACATGACATATGTGACGGAAACAAACTTGGAAATGAAAAAAGGAAAGATGTATGTAAATGCAAGCTTAGTTCACGTTTTATGCATCCCATCAAAAAAAGATAAAGAAATAAAGAGAAATACCAGAAGGCAAACTGCTTGCAGGTCCTTGCTTTGTTCCCAACCTTTGTACTTCGATTTCTCTTTCAAAGTTCCTCACCTTCGACGCAAACGTCAGTTTCTCTGGTTGCGTTATTTCAGGAATGAAAGGCACATTCTGCAGCTGAAAAAAGCGAAAAATAAACTAAACACTCCGTTGTTAATTCCTCAACAAATCGATTAGATTACTGAGAACTGGATACTACAATGAAAATGCATCACCTGCGAGTTCCTCAACGTCGGTTTTGGAGCAACTGCTGGTGGTATTCGAACAGATTTCTTAATAATAATTATATTCGTATCACTAGATTTGGAAATTTGGACCAACACGTTGACATGACTCAAATCTGTTGCGGAAAAGAATTGCTGTACAATGAACAATAATTTTAGAGAGATTTTATAGCGTAATCAAAACAACAGTTTGCCTAAACAAGAAAGTGTGGCTCATAATCTGTACGAAATAAAGCTCCCAAACTGCTCTAAAACGATAGTAACATTAGAATTCGATGTGGTCGTAGATGTTCAAAACATGTATATTCCAGAAAAGAACAGCATGCAAATAGCGCCGAAAACTAGATAACGATTTCAAAAACATGGAATTCAAACTGGACGAAAATTAAAATACCGGAGCCGAAGTAGGAAGCAGCAATGGATTTGCAGGTAAAGGGCTGGACGATGCTAGAGGAGGTTCATCACATCGAGGCAATTCTAGACAATGTTCACCATTTCGAACGGGGTTGTTAATGACGGCCGACGCTACTGACGTTGTCGAAGTAAGCTTGTTCTCGTCAGCTAGCATCATGTTCGATGAGGATCTCTTAAATGAAAAAAAACTATTCCATGTGTTGAGCAACTTCACGCGGTCCTCACACTCAGCCTATACTTCTTGTCGTCCATCACGCCATATGTTAAAGAACCTACACAGTGACCAAGATGACAACGAGTAAGATGCATTTTTTAGCAATTTTTCTCTGCGAAAACATGCCTATGCAGTGGGCAGAAGCAGTTTCTTTGAACGGTAACGACACTATTCTCCCATTCATAATAGAAACATTCACGATCACTTAAATCAAGGCAGAACTGTTCAGATGCAACGGAAGTTTTCGAAAATGGAAGTTTAAAAGAATGAATACAGAAACACATGAATTTGGATTTTCATTTAGCAAATACATCTGAACTATGATATGATAAATCATGAGAGTGACTTCTGAAAAAATAAACGAGATGAATCTGCCACTACTACACGTGAATAAAACTACTGAGAATGTACTGCGCATTTAATGTAAATGTAGGGCAAACTCATTAGAAGATTTGAGGAAAGTGGCGAGTTTTACGGCCTCTGAATAATTGATGCGTCTTTTAAACAGCAGTTACACACACATAGAGCAAATATCACATGAAACAAACGACTAGTGTGCAACGGAGTGAGCTCGGAATACAAAGAATGTGATGTGGGGGCACATCTGAACAACATGCAACGAAGAAATAACGACGCATGTTATACAAATAGTGATCGAACATTTCCAGGACAGGGCAACAAATTTTCACATTTTGAAAGAGACGAAGCTGACACAAAATGGGTCAGCATAAAGCAAAGCTCACGTCGAGATACTGCTATTACTACTTTAATATTAATACTTAAATAGGTAAGACAAAAATAAGTAAACCAACGAAATGCGTCGACAAAGTGAAAACAAAAAGAAAACCGGGTAAGGGCTCAGAAAAATGAGGTCGCGCTGTAGTAACTACTGTATATACATGAGTGCACTATCCAATATAGCGTCACGTCAACATTGCAATCATGCGAAACACTATAGACACGATCAGAATATAAATGAAGCATGAACACCTCTCCTAAAAGAACTTACCGATGACGCTGTGTCTCTATCATCAGTTCGAGGAACGTTTGCCAGATTATAGCCATCGCATACAAGAATCCGCAGCTCATTTGAAGATCGAAGTATGGCAGCAGCTTCAGACTGATCACAGCCCAATAAAGAATCTCCATTTACCTCAATCAGTCGATGCCCAACTTGCAAACCAGCTTGATGGCACACACTTGACGGTTCAATCTAAAGTGGAGAAATTAGTGAAGCCGTTTGTTAAAAATAGAACAATAGATCGTTGAGTAACAAAAAAAAACTCAATACTAGACTAGTCGCCTTTCCTTGATCTCAGAATTCTCCTTCACGTTACTAGCAAAACAATATTTTATGTGACTGCCCCGTAGGAAACCAGGACGTCAATTTATAGAAGATGTTTCTATAAAAGACCACATCGCAAGTGATAATGGTGTGCAGCTATGGTAGCGACGGATATGAGATTCGGTCGTCTCTTCCGTTTATTATCGTTCGAAACTTTAATGAAATTATGAAGCGTTGCTCAGCAAAGAATGCATTTAAGTCGAATAAGGCGCGTTCTGGTGAACGGAGCAGGTGTCAGTGAACAGCCTCCCTTCAAATATATTGTGGAGACTTTAACTCAGGGGTAGGAATGGTCAATGAAAGACAACAACGAATTTCTAAGTCTGGAATAAAAGTTCAAAATTGCAGCGGAAGCAGTTTTCTTGGGTACTGTCACCAACTGGGCACGAAATCATTTTTTTTACAAGAAAAAAAAGGACCATAATTTTCGGCAATGAAATCCCTTCCTTAACTGTCACGAATCCAACAGAAACTGACTACACATTATTACAAGGAAATGATAATGAATATTTGACAACTGTCTAATATTGTTTTTTCCTGCTGTTGGTTGGCCAATACTGACTGCCGCAGATGCATAAAGGATAAAAAGGATAAAGCTCTCGGCGTTGATCAATCCTTGAGGGATGCGCCATGCATTCGACTTCATTAGGTATCGTTGGAGGTGACTGAATGCATATCTGGCCTTTACAATGACTCATGGTGGCCTGCGGATGTATCGAGCCAGTGCTGCTATCCTCCTAGACAAGTCTGGTACCACTTTGCCGACCCCGGGCGGATGGAAGGCTTGGTGAGCCATGGGCGCATTTCATGTGCGCGCCTCAGTGGCGCCTCCAACCGCTGCGCCACACGCGTCCCCGCAGATGCATCACCGGCAAAAAAAAAGATCACGTCAAATGGCGGCAATAGACCAATATACGTCCCATACAAGAAAGAGAACCCGTCGAGTGAGACCTTTCATTCGATCGGAGCTCCATTTCACTGGATTGGATTGATGGGGCAACGAACAACCACATCGCGAGGAGACCACTTCTAGATCATTGACTCGGATGAACCCGGTTCTGAAGAAGACGAAGATGTCGAGACGTTAGCTGAATAACCTTTTCTAAAACCAACCTTGTGTTAGCTTAACAATCCAAAAAGGTATGCTCGCTATTATTTTCCAGCAACTGATTCGATCATAGCTTTCTCCGTGAAGTCTACATGTTTCCACAACCTCGCGATTGCTGAACAAGAAAACTACGCTAAGGAGCAGTGTTGAAGCTCCTCATGAACACAGCTCGATTATTATGCTTCCCAAAAGAAATTCGGCCCTTCCGGATGCGAAACGGGATTAATAATAGGATTCAAATTTCTGCGTTTACAAACACGGCGGTCACCAACATCCTACGTAAAAACTAGCTGGTATTTCTGATCTAAAGTTTTAGCGGCGGCAAAGAAGATAAAAATGCCGCCCCGCACCAGGGCCCTGATCCAGTGATACCAAGTTTTTGGGTCAAAAAATGTCCTAATCCCTCTCATTGACTTCCAGCTAAAAGCCATGAATTACATGTGCTCCTGGCAATCCCGTTAAAGAAAAGAAATACCACAAAAAACAAAGCCCAATGGAGTATTCTGCAGATGGTCGCATAGATAGCAAGTACGAGCAATAGGGATTGCAAAATTCAGCGTTTTTTTTTTTTTTACAATCAGCAAATACGATAAGCTTCCGATGGAAAATATCCTGAAGTGCACATCAAAAACTGTCGATGAAATGCAACTAAGTCACGCAAATTCAGTTGTATATGCCATGCTTAAATTGTTGCATTTACCTCTTACTGAAGCTATGCTGTGGTAATGTAGCTCTTCTAGTGCCTGTTACCGTTCCCCGCGAAAGAAGACCGTTCTATGATTTCTACAATTTTCTAAGGCTGCTCTGCGTCGTCAATATTTTATATTATGAATCGACATTAAAAGGCTAACTGACTGACAAAACATCCCTACCAAAATTTAGTTTTACAGAAGGAATCAATCTTTTTAGAGAACTGCCACTGATACTACAGCCGCAATAATCAAGCAACTCAATGAAACTACTGATTATATATCTACATCAAAGCACCATTGAATCTAGAATATAATGAGAGAAATGAAGGGAGTTACACTTGCTGTTTGCGTCAAGAAGCTGTACAAGCGATCGAATGTAGACTTGCTGTCAGAAATGGAAGCCCGCAAATAACATTATTTTTGTAAAAAGACTTCTTGTAATAATGATGGCAGACAATGAGTGAAATGAATGGGAGGCTTGATGCGGTAAAGACGCATCGTAAATACCTGCTACCGAGCTATGGGAATCAAAGTTTAAAGTTCATAAAGCCTCAGAAAACATTATTCGGTACCTTTTCCACGAATATGCCCTCGTCTCTTTCGTCAGCAGGATTCGCCGCTGGCTTTCCGACACCGCCATGAATTAATATACCTAATGATTGACCGTCTTTGCGAGTCACCGTGATAATACGCATTCCAGGAGGTTGTGGCTCATGAGTGACTAATAAAACTACACGGGGGCCACTTTGCTTCAAAGCCTGTAAACAGTGTAACGTGTCAATACGCAAAACAAATATAGGTAAGTTCTATCATTGATCACTACTTCAACTGCCTCGATGTGCTGGGCTTTTCGGATATCTCGATCATTAACTTCCAGAATTCTATCACCAATACGAAGACGTTGACATCTGAATGGCATAATGAACAGCAGAAAAAAAGAAGAAAATAACTAAGTCATACCGATCAGCAGGTGAGTTCGTTGTGATTTTACTGATAAATACACCAGGTCGATCAACACCAAATGGATGGCTTGAATGATCGCATCCACCAACAATAGATAAACCAAGAGATTTACCATCTTTCATCAAAACAACCTAAACGGAAATTTGTGAAACGAGAAACCAGCAATGAAAACCAATTCAGAACAATCACTAAGTCTTTGAAAAGATATAAGCACGCCTATAAAGTTAAAAGAGAATACGATTTACGAATGGCCAAACTCTGACATCACCAAAGTCATCATGCTGTAGACAAAATCGGTACAACATGGTATACCTCCTCTGTAGTTCCATCCCATGACGAAGTATCAGCAATGGGGTTATAAAATGTCGAATTTGTGGTTGACATCTTGCATGTATTATGCATTGTAGATGGCTAGAACGAATGAGATAACGATCTCATGTAAAAAGGATTAGTAGAAATAATGATGTTGAGAGCAGGAAATAATACAGTAATAACAAACTGCATATATTCCAAAAAAGGCACCCACATTTTGTGGAAGCGGCTGCGAATGAGGCATCAAAGTGGTGGGTGAAGAAGTGATGAGAGGAGTTGAAGGCAGAGGAAGCGGGGAAATTCGCGAAACAGGATCACGCTGGTAGATTTTATTAAGTCTACAAGCTGATAAATACCAGTAAATAAGTTTGTGTAGCCTACCATGACAGTAATGTAAACATCTTCGTATGGATTACCGGTGAGTAACGCAACCGCTTGGTCATGTCGCACACCTTTGAGTCGTGTTCCATTTATAGACACAACTCGATCTCCAACCTTTAACTGACGAGCATTAAGCAAAACTATGATTACAGTAAAGAACAAGCCATGATCATTTAACCCGAAGAAAAATGAGAGCAAGCGAATAAAAACTCGTTTAAGAAATTATCAGAATACAAAGAGAATATAGATTCATACTCAGTGCTCCTTATCTTTCCAAAAATTATTTAAGTGAACATACCAATTATTATATAACACAAGGTATCAGTTGAAATGTTGTAAAATCCAATAAAAACTATAGAAGCTTTGTTAGAACTTCGAAAAACGATGCATTGATTTTCGCAAAAACTCTAGTGTTCTTAAGCTCAGATATAAATCTGTCACAACGATCCCTTTCTTGCAACATAAAATTCGTCACGATTTACATCTTCAGTGACGATATATATGGTAATTGACTTCATCGATTGCAAATTCTACACTTCCAAACACGTATGAATTTATTTACTTCTCAACAACAAAATTCCACGTCTCTGGAGCTCACGAACTCGACGAGAACAATTTCAGCCGTGATTTAGTTGCTGAAAAGTTTCTCAACATGTAACCATTAGTCAGTCGAGAAACTGGCAGCGGCTGACGAGTGCACGATTAAGTGCAATTTATGACACAAGAGAGGGGCGCGTGTGGTGCAATGGTCGGAGGCGTCCTGCGATACACACATGAGTTGACCCTCGTGCCCGTGGCTCACCAAGCCTTCCATCCCTCCGGAGTAGGCAAATTGCCACCAAACTTGTTTGGAAGTATAGCAGCATTGGCTCGATACATCGGTACGCCACCGTGAATCATTATAAAGGCCAGATAAGCATTCATTCACCACCAACGATGCTTAATGAAGTCGATTGCTTGGCGCATCCCTCGGAGTGATCAACACCGACAGCTTTATCTTCTCACCATTTTTATGACACAAAGTTTCGTGTTTCGATATACCCAACTTCTAAAATGATGGATGTGCACGTAATCGGGCGTTGTCGTGTAACAAAACTCCCACCTTTCAAATGATCAATGCCAGATGTAAATGCTACAACATCTGATGTATTTTGTGGATTTTCCAACAACAGAACATCGTTGTATCCACCTCGTCAGGATTCAAAGAGTTGAATTTAACAACTCTTTCAACATGGATGCAGTCATCATACTTTGCTTTTATATAGACATAGCTCCCAGGATCGACTTTCTATTAACCTCGGCATTGGAGTATGAATACTTTGTTTTCTTGTTCAGCAATCGCGAGGTTGTTATACAGCATACATTTACTTCCATAGAAAAACACACAATACAATACAACACAACAGTAGCTGACGTTTCGGCAGTATTGCCTTCTTCAGAGGCTGGAAGGGTATACTAATATACAATTTATTTGGTCAAACACTTCAGTAACACTTACAAAAAGAAGAAAAACTCTATAGCAATTACATGATCAACACCTTCTCGAAAAACTCACCGCTTTTTTAAATTTTTTTTACATGACATTCAATGAGGAAGGTTAGAACAGCTGATTATAGTCGCATATGGTTGATGACTGCGCCACCCCACATCAGAAATTGATCCAAAGATACGGGGCCAGGTCGCGTGTGACCTCTGGGCATTCCTCTCTGCTATTCATTGCGGGATTTACCTTCCTCACTGGAAGTCATGTAAAAAACGGTGAGTTTTTCGAGAAGCTGTTGATCATGTAATTGCCATAGAGTTTTCGTCATTTTATAAGTGTTACTGAAGTGCTTGGCCTAATAAATTGTATATCAGTACACCCTTCCAGGCTCTGAAGAAGGCGATACTGCCGAAACGTCAGCTACTGTTGTATTGTATTGTTTTTCTATGAAGTAAATGTATGCTGTATAACAACCTCGCGACTGTTAAACAAGAAAGCAACGTATTCATATAGACATAGCCTCGATAAGTGCTCGCCTTCTTCTTCAATTTTCTCCAATCCATAATAGAAAGTCGGTTTCTATATAAAATCCACTTTTGGTGGCATATGACAACAAGATTACAACAGGTTGTTCTGACGTGAAAAAGTAACGCAGAATAAACTTCATAAAGACGATCTATCACTGACACTCTTTCTATTAATTCTGGACGTATACATTAACTTTTTCATTGGGTTCTCATTAAGATGAGGTTTGACAAAATTGCTCGTATACTCATCCTAGTTCACCATCAAGCTCTCAACCAACACGTATCGAGCTGCTTCGATAATCACTCCCCACGACTCTAGTGTCATCAACATTCTAATCTCCATAGCAATCTTCATATTTCGGCCGGTTCTTGCACGTTTGCGTCTGACTTCTAATTCGCGCATTGTAGGAAAAATTCTAGGAATCTCTTTGCTTCGGTAAAAAAAATAATAACCACTGCCAAAAACATTCTATTTGAACAACAGTAACACTAGTAACTATTAAAAAAATAAGAGAATCAAATTGCACATTACCAAAAGTTTTCCTTGGCAACCTGCTGGCCCATTCGGTGTAATATAACTAATGAACAGGCCGTCAGAGGCTCCACAAGGTGATGAAGCAACAGCGAAACCGGGAGAACCAGAAGCATCACTCAAAGGTAAGCATAACAAGGTAAGGTAGAAAGAGGATAAATGTATGATGCCAAGAAAAATACCGTTTCAATGTTACGCTGAGGGTTTCGCGACTGTTAATTGGTACATCGCTCGAATCTGACAAGTGAGATACATCAACAAATTGTTCCGGAAACTTCTAAAATCAGGTTCATTAGAAAAAATAGTATACTTGGATAAAGCTTGTTGCTAGGAGCTGTAAAAATATTTACTATAAAATTTGCACTAACGTCCTCCTTTCTCAAAATCAACAATTCCACAACATCGCCTGGTTCATTCATCGCACGGACTGCTTCGTCATGCGATGCGCAAGACACATCGACGTTGTTCACCCTGAAGAAGAGGAAATATTTGTTGACATAAAAATTTTTACACGTTTTTTGCACACTCAAATATATACAATGACCTGCCTTAGGAGTTTATCATTAACTCGAAGGCCTGCGATACTCGCAGGCCCGTCAGGCGTAACACGCGACACAAAAAGCGAGCAATCTCCTTCAACAAACGGAGTACTGCCTAAACCACCAGCAATTGAGAGGCCCAGATGACCGTTTCCATCGCGAACAATACAGATTTTGCGTGACACTCCATCGCGATTAACAGGTGACACCACTGTCGATCGGTCCTAAAATTACCGTTATATGGGATGAACTGTGAATAGGGATGACTTCAGAACGAAGAACTTATTGTCAAATACTAAGAGAAAACGTCTCATCGGGTAGATGGTGGTTAACACTTGGAGTCCACCGTGAGTCCATCTTCTTTAAGGATATTTAATTGGGAACAAATAGGCCTACCGGCGTATAATCTGTAATCGATCGGTAGCTTAGCGAACATGGACCCGTGTACTACGCGTCAGAAAAGAATAGTTTTTCCTCACACTAAATATTATAAAAAAAACTGCTTTTTGGACGAGTTTACTCCCTATGGACATTGTTGCTGATGAGGAAGTTGTAAAGATAACAGGAGTATAGAGAACTGGAAAGATACTGTTTCTGCATCTCGTAGGGGCTAAAACCCTATTGTATTCATACAGTAATGTATGACTAATATGTGGGGAAGGGGGGCAGAGATGGACCTTGGATGGCAGAGATGGATGGAGTTGACATAAATTCGCAGCCCTAACAGACACTGCGTCCATATAAAGCTAGACGCTTTGATGCTAAAAATTAACTTCAACACTTTCCATGCAATTAGGACGCATAACCAGATGAAAACAGTATTCAATGAGGAAACTTTAAAACGCATGCTTCTTTCACAAACTACGTTCGAGATGTATAATCAATGACACTAAAAACAGAGTAATCAATCTACCATATTCGTCCAACAACAAATAAAAAGTAATACGAGCGAAGGATTGTTACTGTGCATTTGCACACCAAACCAAGTTAACACTATAGAAAATAGAAAAAAAAAAGTTGAAAAGGAAATGAGTAAGGCACGATGAACGAAAATAGCTATCAAACTGAGTTGGAACACATAGGAGCTATGCTAACCCATTGGGTAAATATAAAAGAAACGGCAAGCGAAGTGACTACTGACTCAGAAAAATAGCTTTTTTGAGAACACATCATGCCATCAGCATGCCAGCAAAACAAGGTTATTCAGGCGATTTTCCTCTATAAAACCTACTCGTTCTGGAGAGGTTAGCAGAGCACCACGTACTCCTTTGAAATGTGGGGTGTTGATTCGCTTAAGTCGGCACAGTGACGGTGCCTCAGGAACATCACTTGCGAAAGCAACGTTCTTCGTCTAAACTCCCCAATATAAGCTATAAAAGTAGTAAAATTCGTCGATGGCGCTAAACTATTAAGAATCAGGTAAATTGATATAGACAGAGTTTGAGTTCAAGAACATGCCTCACTGGGTTACTACTACTACAGTGCAGAACTTGTGCAGAAAATTTGCAAGGGCGTGAGAAGAAAAGCAC
>MQTX01000294.1:179285-208107 GCA_009735665.1 Angiostrongylus cantonensis | reverse complement strand
TATATATATATATATATGGTTCTAGTACAATCATCACATCAGTAAAATCTTCCTACGAGTAGGAGTAGGAAGGTTAAACTTTGTCCGAAATCAATTGTGTACATCCAGAGATACAGGCTGATTCAGGCCAAGGAGTGGGTTGGCTATCCCCTGAGCTCGATTAATTTAAATATTGTATTTTATACGTTTGCTCGAAAAAAAGCTTGTAACCAAGTTACCTGGGAGCGCATCAGATCACTTCCAACGAGTACGCCTAACCGTCTACTGAAGGAAAGTTTGATAAGTTTCTGGCGAGTATACCTATTACTCAATCAGTTACCTATGGCTTGGAACAAATCCGAATGTAAATTTGCTGATATGTTTTCTAATCAATGGGATTATGGATCAAACGAGTGAATAGTCACAATCACAGGGAAGACAACGATACTTTTGTAGGGCATTGTACTGAAGAAATAATAATATACAGAATCGTAAACTCACACTTATTTGTTCTGATGGGATTCATTAAAATTGGTCGCACTGTTAAGAGTGGAAAACAGGTAACATATATTTGTCGTACAGAGATATAGGATTATTAATGAAATAAAGTGACTACGTAAATAAAATTTTACAAAAGAAAACTTTTAGAAACAATTTACTCAGAGAAGAAACATCAGAAAATCGGAAGCCATTTCAAAAATAATACAAACCTGTCCTGTTTCCGGTAACTGTAGCTCTTGAGGAAGCATGCTGCTGTGCTCCGGTTCGTATCTAAAAAAGGAAAACTTCGTCCTTGGATACTTCTCAACTCGGCTACATATTTACTGAGTGATATGTATGGACTTTTAAAACGAGAACACCTCCAACGTTAAAACAAACCTTGTCTAATTCCATTTTATTTCACAATGTAGTCATTTGCTAAAAATCTGGATATAAGCTTATACCTTGCCAGGTAGAGCCATTTATAAAGAATAATTCTAAGCAGTTGTAAAAAATTAATTCCTATCTGAACTTTACAAACCAACAGCTGGCTCAACTCAATGGTAGAAATGGAGACGTAAAAATTGCTAAGGCAATATAAATATCGCGACTCTCTTTAAATTTCTGATTATTACCTACAGCTCAAAGTTTACACCAGACCAAGGTCTCCCAAAAGGAGTCTGAGGTTTCCACCCAGAAATCCCAACTAAGAGTAAACTAACACCACGAATCACCGCCGTCCTTGTGTTAACTAGTCGCAAAATGGTAGATTTCATGGTAGTGATTTGTAAAAGCGGTGACTCTTTGTAGTGACTACCAGACGAGAGCTACATCCAAGCTAGTCATTGCACTCCAGGAAATCATAATGACTCAACCAACAAGACTCCATCCTCAGCATCATGCACATTCTATACTCCTATCGACGATATCAGGTTGTGAGACAATCGGTAAGAGGCGATCAAATCTCTGGTTGTAAACGGCGTCATTGCAAATGGACATACCAGCATGCTCACGACATGCTACGGAGACTTCTCGTGCTACAAAGGTAACCATTGAACAGTTTTTTCAGACCCTGATCTTTACACTCTTCTTGAGGCTGCTGGGGATATCGAATTCCATAAGATCTCATTAAAAGAGATGCAAAACAGGAAGACCGATACAGGTCATTTATTTTCATTGAAAGTCATTTTTGAAGGCACACTTGTCACCATCGGAAGGCAATCCCTGTTACGAAATAACGGAGGTGCTGGTTTTGTCGCACAGCCATCTATTTCTCATAAAGTCACCTTATATGAAATCGGATCACCTTCTTTGTTCATAATTCTTCTTCAAGTGCTTCGGCAACTTCTGCTTGACCTCTGGCTTCCGCGCCAAAAGACTTATGCCTGAGCGAACTAGAGGCGTTTTACAACTAGCTGGATAAAATACACCGCAAAAAACCTTTCTATAAATTCGCTGCTAGAGACTTCAATTCCGGGCTAGGAACTGGCAACGAAGATGAAGATGGTGCCGTTTCGACACTTCTGTGGCACTTGGATTGTTTACTGGCTCCGATTAACACCTCCGTGAGAAGATTCGAATCAGCCATAAGCTGGCGAAGTACTCTTTATCATTATACAAGAAAAACAAGAAAAGTAGTTCACGAAGAGCACACTTTCAATGAAATCTTGCCTTAATAAAAGGTGCAAATAAGTGAAGACCCGACCGAAAACTACAAGCGGCTTGTCAAGAGACTTTAAAAGTGTGTCGAAGCAACCCCATTTCTCCAAACAAAAAATTCCAACAGCATCTCCTTTACTAGTAAGAAGTGGCTCGAGAATTAAAAAAAAAAGCAGAAGTTTAGTCATTCTGCAACACATCTAACAAGGCTTATAATAAATCCCAACTGTAGGAGACCTCTGAAACAAAATTTACTTCGAAACACACAAGAGCTACTGCGAGCGGCTCAAAAACAATTTATTCTGAACAACTACCGTAAGGATTTGTGCGACTATAATGTTATTATGCTATCCGCTCCGTTGAACGAAGATAGGACTATCACCATTTCTCACCATAATAAGGAATTGAAACGGAAAGTTTTGCACCAATCTTTCCCGTTTCACGAACTTAGCCTCGGACTCCGAATGCCTCGCTGGAGAAGAACCGCTCGGAGTTCCACCCTCAAAAGTTGGAGTTGTAATAGAAAGAATGAAGATAGTCGCAGCTCAAGGATCCGATAATATTACTGTCGACTTCATTCGAGCTAGATGCAACAAATTACATCCACATTTTGCAACCCATGTAACACCTTACCATCAGAAATACGAGACCAATGGATTTCGTCACCCACGGTTACTCTGCCCAAAGGCGATGACCGAGAAGATCTTTGTAACTACGGTCCGATACACTTGTTGAGTGTATCGGACCGTAGTTACAAGCTGATTACAAAGATGATCCTTTTGTGCATATCAAAAATCTTGCACAAAGCACAACTAAGTGAGGAAGCAGCATTATAATGGAATCTGCTGCATAGACCACAACTAAACCGTGTCACGGGTGATAGATTTCTACAAGAAATAGCACCTGCCTCTTATCCTAACCTTTATTGACTACAAAATAGCTTTTGACAATGTGGAAACTAATGCAATCCTTTCAGTGTTCGTCGACCAAAGAGCGGAACTGTCCTATATATGAACAATAGTAGACTGTTATCAGAACTACAGTACAAAAGCACAGCTTTTCCATCCAATCTTACCACAACCATAGAAAAAGAAGTTCAACAAGGCGACACGATTACGCCAAAGATGTTTTTTGCTAACTTACATTGGATAGTGGAGTTACTTCACTGAGAAAGGAAGGCATATATGTACAGAGGGAAAATTGGGATAGATTTCGCAGACGTTGCCATGTTCGAGGTAGACCACCACCGTGGACGACGATAGCGCAAGAGAGAGAAACGAAATGAAATTGTGCTGGACACGCATTACCAATAATGAAGAACAGCCATCTAAGAATGCAAGTAAGCACACTTATTTTTAAAAAATTTTTAACAAAAATGTTCTTGCTTTAGAGAGATTCTGTAGAAATAAAAGTGTACTAGCCGAAAACTATTACACAAGGCTGTTAGACTTCCTTGACAGCTTCTCACTTCCTTCAAAATGTGATTGATGGGCGACGAAAAAGCTTTTTCCAATAGTTTGGAAGTCTTTTTTTTCTCATTACATGAGTTGTCATCACATCTACTGTGCAGATTTCAGCACTTCTTGCATTCGATTAGGCTTCCTCGTATTCATCCTCTATAAAGGAGTTGAAAATTTTGCATGTTATATTGCATGCTGCTTGAAGATTTCGTCTCCTTTTTGAATGTTGTAGAAAGCTGGTCCATCGCATTCACCTTCTCATGGATAGCCGAGCTAAAGCATTCCCACGAATATTATTTCCTTTTACTTTTTTCTTATTCCAATTCTATAGCTTAATTTACATGATAATATTTACCTAACAATTCCCCCAGTAATTTCACTACGACTGCGGTCCAACAAATCAGGAAGATGCATCAGAACGAGGCCTTTTGTTGTTGAACATGAATGATCGATGTTCGCTCAACTTTACAAACTTATACACTTGTTGCTGTACAAAAAAAATCACAAGTATTCATAGCAAGAACTAGAAGGAAATGATGATTCAACTGGTTAATTATGTCTATGGACTGTGCAGAATATACAGATTGAGGGCCCAATACTGAAACATTTTTCGAAAATGTTTTGCTAGGTCGCACAACTATTATGATTCTTCCATGTAGCTGGGCTGCTCAGAAATTAATTCCCGATGTGTAATTCCATTCTTTTCGCATATATTTTAGCAAAAACGAAGGACCCGCATGGTGTGGTGATGAGTGCGTTACTTCCCGGAAAGGACAATAGCGCGTTCGTTCCCCACCATAGACACCTGCGGTCCTGAGTTTTGCAAATATCTCAGCTTCATTAAAGTTATTTTAGCAAAAGTGTTTCCTTTCGAGTACTGTAGTATTACAAATTATTGCAAAACTCATTTCATGCATTTTCATAAAGCATAGCTGAAACATAATGTAAATTATATTTTTGGGAAATTTGAAAACAGAAATTCAGATGTTAAAACCGCAATTTCGAAAGTCTACTTGTATCGATTCAAACAACGAAGTGCGCAGAATGAACTGTTCGAAACGTTTAGAGGTACAACGGGCAAAGACCTGTTAAAAAACGCTGCTTTGTGCAATGTTGGTTTAGAAAATTTAGTCATGGTGAACTCTACCTCGAAGGTGAAGGACAGTATGAATGTCTTTCTACAACTGACGACAATAAATTGAAGAATTTGGTAGAAGAAAATACTACGCATCTCTTTAAGAACTTGCAGCATAATCCATTGTAAGTATCTAAGCTGTTTAGAAGCATCTATAAAAGTGGAAACTCAAGGAAGCTCAGGAAATGAATGCCACTCGAATTGAACGAGAAACGAGGAAATCGTCGTTTTAAGGTCACGTCGCCATTTCTTCTATGCAGCAAGAGCGACCCGTTTCCCGACCTTTTCGTGATGTGCTACAAAAATTTAATTCTATACGACGACCGGCGACGAGCAGCCTAATAGGTGGAACGGTATGAAGCTTTGTACCTTTTCCAAACGCCGAAATTGCATCAAAAGAAGGTTCTGTTCATTCATTGCTTGCTCATTTTCCGCTGGATCAATCCTTCACATCTTCCTGAATTCGGATGACGCGACTAATATGAAGAAGAACCCTCCAGAAAATCGATAAAATTAACGAGATTATTTAACTGCTGTGCCTCGAACTGGACGACAGAAAGCGAAAAAAGAAAAGAAGAAAAAAAGAGAAACGAAACCTTCTACACGACAACGCGCGGCCACACGTCGCACTATCGACGCTGCAAAAGTCAGACCTCTTTCCTACCGATTACCACTTCCTTAAACAATTCGATAACAACCTGTGCCATAGATGTATCAGAACAAAAGAAGACGGCAAAATTGCTTTCAGCAATTTCATCGCCTCCAAATTTCTATGTAACTGGTGTACATAATTTTTTTTTGGTTGACAAAAATGAACAGGTTCTAATGACTTCTACTTAGATTAATAAAGCCTGTTCTGAGGAAAGATATGCCACTTTGGAAACATTAGTTGAATTACAACATTAATTTTCGAAGAACTTAATGCATAATGGGACGAAATTTAGCAATGCAAAACTTGAGACAGACAGAATTTAGTAACGGCGATTCTTTTAATCAATAAGAAAACGGCCACACCCTGCATCATAATATTTCAAGTGAGAGACATTTCAAAAAAAAAAAAAAAACGAAAAAAGAAATTTACGAAAAAAAATTAAAGGCCGTCCAGTCAATATGAGCTGCGTTGGTAAAATTTTAAAAAGACATCTTACTCAGTTGGTGGAACACTCTGAAATTTTAACGCAGATCGTGGAGCAGGTTGAGGAGCACAGGTTGTCGACATCTCAATTCCAGCTCCAGGCTTCTTCGTTAGGGTTAAGACTGCCGGCTGGTTCTTGAAAAGCACTGAGTTCACACAATCAACCAAATATTAGCACAAAACGTTCAAAGCTGTTTTTTCGTCAACTGACAATGAATCCTATATAATTAGAGCATGAGGAGTTGGGAACTACCCGAATTTATGGAAGAGGCCTTGATCGACCACCTTAGCTGTACATATAATTCTCACAAACTTTGAAAATTGTTGCAAGGAGGATTTTCAGAGAACTGGAAACGAAAACTTTTGAAAATTTTGGAAACACTGAAAAGTTAAATTTTTGAAACCTTCAACGTAAACGCATCAGCTCAAAACATTGTTTTCGAAAAACGAGTTTGAATGCAAAAAAAAAAACAGCCTCCACAAAATCAGAATTTCACCGTGATTGAACAAGAGAGTATTCGTTTCTTATGAAAAATTCCGTATACGCTAAGGAGCATTTTCTAACCAAGAAAGTTCAATAGGAGCCGTGATATGTAACTATAAAGTTGAATGGGTCTCGAACATTATATGTTACAAAATAGATAACTTAGCTATCGCTGAATAAAATGTTAAAACGATGTAATTGCAATTTGAAGTCCTCAAAGAAGAAAATTTTAAGAAAATGGAAAAAAATACAATGAGAACTTTTGAAGACCTCGCGACGGTGTATGGGAAGAAAAAAAAAGTAAAAAAAAAACTTGCTTGATTCTGCCCATCGTGGTGAATCACGTGACCATCTATACTGCTTTTTTTGAGTTTCTGCGGCTTTGGATGAGGTGTGTCGTGACGTTCGAACTGGCCAATTGGCAACTATAACAACATAGTGGCAAATCAAAAAAAAAGAAAAAAAAAACGAAAAGGAAAGTTCTATGTGAACTCCACCTTTTCTTCGTCTATGGTAACATCCTGGTCTGGGAAGTGCACCTTGGGACCACCAATAAACGCTCTATTCTGACCAGAACGATCTTCGAAAGAAAAAAATGTGTAAAAATTAGGGTTCTACAGAAAAAAAAATGTGATATAGTAAGAAATGCATGGCGACTGCACACTTTAAGAAAAGCAAATGACATTTCTTCGAACGAATGTTTCTGCTGAGATACCTATCAGAAATGATGTTTTCAATCTGCTCTCAAACATAGTGCAGAAGTTACAACCAATAAGAAAGAATGTGCATTTGGATAGTGGAACTCGAAAAGTCGACTCAGTACAAGTTAAAAATGATGCAAACTAACCATTTTGGGGATGGGCACTAAGTTGTGGTAACAAATAACAGGACAGCACTTTAACGCCAGTACGAGGATCACGTTCTACTTGAAGTTTCAACATGGCTTGCGACTGAAACAATAAAGTGAAACGACTCCAATCCCACAAAAACTGCGCGTTTACATGAACCTTCTTGGAAGTACAAAATTCACCTGATTTTCACTTAGCCATAGTGCTTGGAGTTTAAACAGAACATTGATAGTAAAAGGTAAATAACTGAGGCGATTATTGCACAAATCAAGAACGGTTAATTTCTCGCACTTCCCAATATCCATAGGTATTTCCGTAATTTCATTCTCTCTCAAGGACAACACTGTCAACGAGGTACAACCACCTATCTGAAAAACAGAACCTTTATTAGCAAACAAGGCCTGATAGGCATGGATTTCAACTCGTATGCAGAACGAAATGGATAGATCGCCAAGTATGGAATGAATTTAATCCATACTATAACAAAAACCATTTGCATCTGTCAACATTGAATAACTGTATCTCAGCTCTATCTAAGTTTGCATATTAGAACAATAATCATTATTATCTAAAGACGCTCAGAAACACGTAAATTTCCCTATCTATGAAAACGAATTTCTGATTTTCCGAAACAAACCGTTGATGGTACAGCCGAAAGTTTGTTTTGGTCCACGTTTAAATTCTTCAAATTGCGTAAATTTCCAATAGACGACGGCAACTCCTAAACTATTCTCGTGTAAAAATGGAACCGCACAAACATTCATTGAAAGAGTATCACTAGGATCACCAATGAATTAAACAAAATTAATGTATTAGCTAAGTAATTCCTACTTGCAATAAATTATGGGTAAGAAAGAGTTCCGTCAATTGCTCACAGCTTCCGATAGCTTGTGTCAAGTGGTAAATATGATTTTTTTCAAGCTTTAGAATAGTCAGCTTCTTCAAGCGTCCTAGAAATACGTGCTGCAAAATCGAAACGAAAAGCCCATTTTAACAAATGCCGTTGGAAGTACCAGTGAATAAGCCAGCATTTAAAAAAAAAAAGTGCACCAGCAAATCATCCAATGCATTCACCTATAGAATTTGGAATAGTCTGTAGTTCGTTGTCAGAAAGATTGACGTCTGTCAGCATTGAAAGGTCCCCAAATTCTTCAGGTAATGTAGTCAGACGGTTTTCACTTGCATCTAAAGCTAAAGGATAAAGCTCTCGGCGTTGATCAATCCCCGAGGGATGCGCCATGCATCCGACTTCATTAAGTATCGTTGGAGGTGACTGAATGCATATCTGGCCTTTACAATGACTCGCGGTGGCCTGCCGATCTATCGAGCCAGTGCTGCTATCCTCCCAGACAAGTCTGGTACCAATTTGCCGACCCCGGAGGGATGGAAGGCTTGGTGGGCCATGGGCGCATTCCACGTGCGTGTCGCAGTGGCGCCTCCAACCACTGCACCACACGCGCCCTCCACTTGCATCTAAACTCTAATAAAATGTTCCATGGCTAATGGAAATTTTAGCAAAACCTTTCGCAGTTATCGAACTCACCAAGCTGCTCCAAATGTCGACACTTTGTTATCTGCTCAGGAAGTCTCTCCAGATCATTGGAATCCACGTACAACTCTCGCAATGATTCCAGGCTACCCATTTCAGCCGGCTATAAACAAGAATAATTTTTTGCCTAGCTACTCGGCAGCATTTTTCACCTATACTGTTCAGTAACAATCATTATTAGGAGTTTGAGCATTTCTCCCATGAAAGCCATTAACGTTACTGTATTTTTAAATCGAACGAGCCAATAAAATTACTTACTAGCTGATCCAGTTCATTCTGACCAAGGTCGATAATTTGCAAATTCTTTAAAAGCGTAATACTAGCTGGAAGTGCTCTGATCAAGTTGTCACGAGCTTCCAAAGATCGAAGATTGACCAAATGCCCTATATCTGCTGGTAGCTGAGTTAGCGACACATCATTTAAACCAAGATGTGTCAATGAGACGCAATGCGCTATCGCTTCCGGCAACCTGCATTCGGAAAAACATGACATTGAAAGAAAAGTAAAACACACTTGCACCAACCTTGTGATTGGGTTTGAGCTTAGGTCCAATATCATGAGCATTTTACATTCTTTCAATTGTTCTGGCAAATCAGAAATATCTGAAAATAAGATCTTTGCATATGCAAATTCTGTGCAGAAATATAACTTGACAACTTGCCATTCCTGCTAAGGTTTAGCTCTATAAGATTGCACAAAGAAGCTATTTCAGGTGGTACACAAAAAATATCATTGTCGCTAAGATCCAGTAGACGAAGTTTCGTAAGCCGAAATAGAGTCTAAACGAAGCCTCTCAAAATTGAGGTGCATGCATGCGGTTCGACCAAAGATATCAACGGCGTATCACGTCCAGAAAAAAAATTAAATGAAGACAACGTAGCAAGCAACAAATTTAGAACCTTCGGTAATTCCTTAATATGATTCATCGCTAACAACAGCTCTTCAAGACCGCGGTAACGATCAATCTCATGAGGTACGGACTGAAACAATGACGACAATTTTGAACTAAAATGAGAACTACAACCTAATCAAACTATTACATACCTGAAGATTGTTCTGCCGGCGATCTAGTGAGTCTATTTGACGATTACATGCCAACGGAATACAGAAAAACGATGGCATAGTGTCCGCGGCAAGCACCACAACCAATTTTCAAGCTTCAAGTTATGAAGCAAACAAGAGACTAGGCGTTCTGCAAGGGCTCAAGACCTATAAAAAGAAATAAAAAAATACAGAGCAAAGCCAGAAAAATCAGGACACCATCATTCAAAAAACGTACAAACGATAATCTGCTACTAAGCAATCATAGAAGAACGGTCTCGAATAGCTACTTAACACAAGTCGGAAACGATACCTGAAATAAGGAATGTTGAATAATGCACTAGTTATACAAACGTGAACTAACGAAAATAAACTTTTTACGCAAAAATACTGATTAACGCTAAGAAAGATGAAGAAAAGAAACACACTCAGCATACAGTGTATAGTGTACTACTGCTATGCGTAAAAGAAACAATACTGCTATCCACTACTATACTACAATAGTATTTGCACTACAATGTATTATAATACCGTGATCAAGATTACTTTAATGCATTGGAGCACCTATTTGGAGTGGTTAGTGATACAGCTCATCTAAAAGCAAGGCGCTGGTTCGACCCCTTCCCCTAGGCTCTCCTCCAGTCCATGTGAAAACGCTCTATTTCACTCAAGATTGCAAGGAAAACAGGAAGACTCGAACAGAATTATATGATACTCAGAAAAAGAAATGAAATCCTCAAGCGGCAGACCAAATAATACGAGTATTCGAAGACCATTGCGGACGATGAATGGGAGGAAGCGAATGAAATGGATGTAATAGGATCGCGCGCGTGTAGCACAGTCGTCGGAGGCACCCTGCAATACACATGGGATCACTCCTCACGCCCAAGGATCACCAACACTTCCATCCCTCCGGCTAATTGATACCAGACTTATCTTGGAGGATAGCAGCACTGGCTCGATACATCAATAGACCACCGGGAGCCATTGTAGAAGCCACATATGCATTCAATCACCTTTAACGATGCTTAATGAAGTCGAATGCATGGCGCATCCGTCAGAGACTGAACAGTGTCGAGAAATGTATATATCTATATATATGCACATATATATACATATATATATTTGAACGACCCTTTATCACAAGTTGCTCGGGCCCCAACATAACCACCATTTTTCGGAGATTTGCTAGTGAAGCCATTGTAGTTCCTTGGAATCCAGAGGACAGCCTGGACAAAGTCTGCCCCAGGTCGTCACCACGACAGGTAGTCGCAGCCCTTGTGGATAAGAGGGAGATTTACCACCATGCGACTTTGATACAAAGACGGTGGTGGATCCTGGCATTAGTTTACTCTTAGTTAGACTTCTTGGTGGAAACGCCGGACTCCTTCTCAGCTTGGGAGACCCCGCCGAGAGGACGAATTCCCCTGTTGTACATCGCAGCCCGACACCCTGGGACACCTCCCAGCCACGATGAGGCGGTAAACAGTTGGGAGGATGTATATGCATTATGGCTGACTTCATTAAGTGGAGCAAGAACTGTGACAACCCACATCACTAAGCCAATATGAAAGTAATCTACATGTTGTAAAAGCGCGAAATTTAGTGTTTCCAGCGAATATAGGTAGTTTCTATTCTTTGCTTCGCACTACCAAGGCTTTTATCTCGAGAAGCGACATTAATGAACAAATTCGCTAACTGGTTTACCATCTCAGCGCAGTTGGATAATGTGAGATCATCAAGCTATACTGGCTATGTTGCAATAAGAGTTGTAATTAGGATCACCAGGATCCACCACCGTCTCGGCACCGAACTAGTCATACGGAGGCAAACCTCGCTTTGGGAGACTGGGCGGAGACTGCCTGTGGTGGTGACTAGCTGGGGTGGACTTTGGCCAAGCTGGCCTCGGGACTACAAGCAACCACGATGGCTAAACCAGCAAGTTTCCAGAGAGTGGAAATTATGCTGGGGCCCACACAACCAGTGAGGGCGGGCCATCAAAATATTCAAGTAACTAGTAGTGACAACAGTAATAATAGTAATAACAATAGAGGGCATCATACAAAACTGTGATGCTGGGTGAACATGTCGCCCAGAGCGAGTACTCAAGCAGTTAAGCCTAAGCCAAAAAATATTGCCTTTACAGCCGGTTCACACGCACTACCTAGCTGATTATTCCAATAAAGCTCCATCACAACGCACAGACTTTTTATTTGATTACTACTCTGTTAAACAGAACAATTAGAAAAATTTGTAAATGAATCGATCGGTATGGAATCACACCATTGGTTACCCACACATTGTGGAATGCCAAAATGATGATGAGAATACGAAATACGAAACCAATCACTGGAGAATTTCAAACCAATAGTTCGGGAGGGGGGGAATGGAAAGGGATGGAAACACGCGATGTAACATTTATGCGATCCTAATAGAAAAATTCTCCTTGCCAGATGGAAGCATGTAAACCACCTACGAAAAAAAAGAACAACGTTTTCTACATAAAAATATGCGAGAGCGACAGGAAGCAAAAGGAATAGTGGAAAACGACATGTTTCCTGTTCACCTTCATCCCTAAAAAAAGGAAAACAAAACCGTAAAGTGAATGACAATGAGAAAAATGGAAGAGAAAAGAACTCCAGTGCCTGCTAGTAGAAGTCGATATTACGGAGTCCCGGATAAACCCCACAGATATCCGAGGAAGGCGAAACGTTAGCCGAATGAAACTCCTCAACAACCTCGTGCTAGAATAACAATTTAGGACAATACCTCTAGACATGCAATAAGCAGTACAGAATTCTCAACTGGTATTCATTTTAACAAAACCCTGTCATTGCTGAACACTACTGCCTCTACTCAATAACGCAATAATTTCATTAAACGATTTAAGTTCTCGTTTTGTCCTACGGAATCCACAGTCAACAAGTCCAAAAATAATCGATGTAGTGAAAAACCAGTCCAGATAAACTGTCACTGGGACCACAATGTCAGACCAAAGACTGGATACAAAAACCTACTATGACAACTCTATGGAAGAAAAACGACGCTCAAATAAAGACAGTATGGTAAAAATTTAAAAAAGGATGTCAGCAGATTTCATCAGACGGACACGATGCTTAGAACAGCGCAATGAGGACAGCGCTACGCTAACCATCCCCTTAATCGATAATTGGAGGTATGCAAGGTCAACGCCTACCTCCGGAAAACATGTACTGGGTCACAGCACACACACACACACACACACACACACACACACACACACACACACACACACACACACACACTGACATACATACTTAAATATACATAAGCATAGATATGCACGCAGAACGACGACAACCCCAACCATAAGCCAATCACCACGAAAACTGGAATATTCAAACGACAAAAAGTACTGTACGAAGCGTCATGTCAGGGAAACCACGCTTGGCTCATCAAGTTGTGTGAACACGTCCGTACTCCGGATTAAGTCCTGCCCCCGATTTGTGCAAAATACGGACCTAAGTGCATTATTTGTCAACTTCATGCTGAGAAATGTGTCCATTGTATGAAATCTTATGAAAGCCCACAGTATGATAAAGATGCCATACCATCACATGAAATGAACAAATATACGTGTACATTACAAACATATGCCCATGTGTATGAACACATATCCGTATACACACGCATGTATACACATGCATCTGTACATTTATGCCTTATCCACTCATATTCAGGCCCTGCACAACAATGCAATCGGATTCACAGCTCGAAAAAGTCTTCCTAGCGTAAATATTGTAACCAGTAAATATAAACGGTTCTATAATGCTTAGCAACGCTCGGTAGAACGGCATGATAGTACTAAGAGTGGCGTGCAAAAGGGTCGAATTTTTAAAGGGCAATTGTAACGGCCCCGATTGGAAAACCTAAGCGCAGTATTTTCTTTTGATCGAAGCCAGCATTGCTAGTAGTTAGACGTAGTGTTGTTCTTTTGTTGACTGTTTTCTTGCTTCAAGTGTTTTCATCTAGTCCCTCGAAGTTTCAGCTCTTATTTATCGACTTCGATCTTGTCATATATGTTACCAAATATTAGTCCCTTGCTACTTTTATGTGTAGTGGAGTTTAAACCTTTTGGTTTGTTGTTTTGTTAAGTAATATTTTGTTATATGCTTAAATAGGTGAGAGCTGGTGATCAGTGCTGCTACCTACTGGCGCGCTCAGTTAATACTGAAGTCGTTTTTCACTCGCTGTACAGTTATGTTCAGAGTTTTCTCTCTTCAATTGTACTACTAGTAAACGACATGGTGGTTCTTCTGCTTTTAATTTTTTCTTGTATTACACCTGCTTTTTTCAAAATTCATCGACTCACATTACGGGTGGGTTTCGTAATCTCCTTTTTTTACAAATATTTTTCGTTCGGCATCCATTTGTTTTCTTCGGCTTAGATGAAAACTAAACGTTAACACATATTACTAGTTCTTTCTCTGTTAAAGTTTCGACTAGTGGTCACACCATGACGAAAACGAAGTTTTAGGGAGACGCCCGGCGGAACATTGCCTTAACAAGTTTCGGCTATGCTGAAGGCGGCACCTTTGATCTTGTACTAATTAATTTCACAGTACCGGAGACTATTGTGTATAAAGTGGATTCGAGAGAGAACGCAGATAAATCGGTGAGATTTTGATGCTAAGCGTTTTCATCTTAGTCTCTGTACCGTACGGCGCATCATTTTGAAGGGTGTCATTGGGTTTTCATTGTCTCGTGGTCATTCCATCGCATCTGGAGTCGGCTCAAAGCCTCATGTTTGTCAGTTACAGGTATTTCAGAGGTATTTGCCTTTTGTTTTTATGTGTATGCCGTGTGTTTTATCATAAAAAAGAATGAAGAATGAAGCTCTCGGCGTTGACCAATCTCTTAGGGACGCGCCATGCATTCAACTTCATTAAGCATCGTTTGGAGCTGATTAGATGCATATCTGACCTTTACAATGACTCGGGGTGCCCTACAAGTTTATCGACCTAGTGCTTCTTTATCCTCCCAAGTCTAGTACCTACTTGACGTCCCGGGAGATGAAAGAGGGGGGTGGGGGCGGGGATCGATGCCATCTTTATTGCAGGGTGCCTCCGACCAGTGCGCCACACGCACCTTATGTGTTCTAACGTAGCAGTGATCAGTTGTTGATTTTAGGATTAATATACCTACTCTGTGTAACAATATGTAGCTAGTCAAATTTCAATGTGAAAGTACAGTGCTTGGCTCCGTGAAACAGTGAACCACATTGCAGTTGTGTATTTCAGCAAACTGACCAAGGTTTCGATGCCCTTTTCTTCTTCGCGGATTTGCCCCAAAGGCGTTTACGAGTATTCCGTTCCGGTGCGGGCAAATTGATCCGTCTTTGCGCTTCCCACGATGCGTATGTTTCTGCTTTTTTCGTTATCCAAACTTGGTTTTATTTTGATTGTTGCATAGTTGTGTCAAAGATCCTGATGCAGTGGAATCCGTGGTCAAGGACAACCAGGTGCCAGAAGTTTCGCCTGTTAGTTTTTTTTCAGATGGATTTCTTTTATTCACGCGGACATTGTCATTCTACTAGGTGTCATCTTCTCAAATAATCTTTTATCATGAGTTCGCTAGTGCTGATGATCTTGTCGAATCTTTCTCCAACCTGTTTCTTTAAACGTCATTACCCAACGGAAGAAGATATGTATGCCAGGTGTAGGCTCGAAATTAGTGCGTTTCTGTTGTCTTTGTGAGGGTAATGTCAAATATTCCTCCCAACGATTTAGCATGGCAGCGAGATGTTCCCGAATGTCATGAGGTGTACAACGGGGAAATTGATCTCCCCAACAGGGTCTCCCAAGCTGAGACGAAGTCCGGCGTTTCCATCAAGAAGCCTACCTAGGAGTGAACCAATATCAGGAAGCACCACCGTCCTGGTATCAAACTAGTTGTATGGTGGCACATTCCCTCTGATCCACAAGAGTGGCGACTGCCTGTGTTGGTGATGACCTGGGCCAAATTTTGGCATAGCTGGCGTCGGAACTCCAAGGAACCACAGTGGCTAAGCCAGCAAAACTCCCAAAAGTGGAGTTTATGCTGGGGCCCACACAAGCAGTGGAGACGGACCATCCAAGTATCTAAATATGTCAGATATGATGTATTTCTGGTTTCCTTGATGAACATTTAGTTGGCTGTATGCTCTTGATCTTTAATATTGACCTTGCTCTTTATAATTTGCCACTTGCTGCCTTTATTTGTAGAGTTTATGGAAATGTTTTCGTCTGAGTGTTATGTTGGGATTATTAAATTGCGTGTGTCTTTCATCCTACAATTATCCCATTCTTAGATGCGTAGTGAGCGTGACGTAGGATGGCTAGATAAATTCAAGAGTATTTTATCTGGAACAGAATCAGGAACTCCTTACGAAGACTATATTCCATTAATGCAAAGGGATCTGCAGTATTCAACGAATGTATGTCATTCTGTCGTTTATTCACACTTTTTCTCATTCGAACCTTGTTCTTTTTGTTGTACAAATCGGTGTTTAGATATCGATTCGCTTTTCTCGTAAGTTGACTGGGAAATATCATTTCATATACCATAATTGTTTTAATTATCGTGAACATGGATACAGGTATGCATGAGGCGGTTTGACATTTTCAAATTCTTGTTGAAGTTTCACTTTTGTTTACAAATTAAGCAGTAGAGTGGCTGTTGATTTCACGGTATGGATCGTGGAACGCAATGTTGGTTCGTTTTTGTCTGCTGGCGACATTCCGAAACCACAGCTGTTTTTATATTTCTCACTGGCATTTGTTTTAGCAGCTGCCCTTTGGTGCAGGCTACTATGCTTATCGAAGTTTGTTGCTTTTTCACATATGATTTACTTAGGGAATTTATTGTATGGAGGAAAAGTTGTTTTTAAACGCATTATCGCAAATTACACACTTTATCGTGGTGCAAAAGTGAAACTGTTGGATTTTTTGTTCATAGATTCGGCATCATTAGCAACTTCGACATCGTATATTTTTCGTAGTCTCCCAACGGTTTACCGCCTCATCGTGGTTGAGAGGTATTCCTGGGTGTCGGACTGCGATGTACTGCGGGGGAATTCGTCCTCTCGGCGTGGTCTCCCAAGCAGAGGAGTCCGGCGTTTCCATCAAGAAGCCTAGCTAAGAGGAAACCAATACCGGGTTCCACCACCGTCCTGGTATTAAAGTCGCATGTTGGCAAATCTCTCTCTGATCCTCAAGGGCTGCGACTGCCTGTGGTGGTGACGACCTGGGCAGACTTTGGCCAGGCTGTCTTCGGGACTCCAAGGAACCACAATCTCTTAACCAACAAATCTCCGCAGAATGGTGATTATGCTCGGGCCCGCACAACTAGTGAGGGCTGGCCGTTCAGGTAGTAAGTGTCAAGTATTTTTCGTAGAGGGAAAAGGTGACTATGTTGGGAACATTGCCAGAGTGTAACAAAGTGCGCTACTATGTGTAGTCAACAAAATACGATACGCCTATGATGTGGTTCTAGTTTTTACTTTTGCACTTGTGCTGTTGATTTAAGTTGATTGTACACTCTCTCCGGTACACATTTGGTATGGTGAACTACCGTTTCTTTTTCGTTGTCCCTTGATAGAGATCAATTACGAAGATCTATTAAGAGTCAACACTAAATCTTATCGCTATTCTTGAAATCGCCTTTGAAGTAGATGTTTTGAAGTTATCCTATCGACAGTATCAGCTTAACGGAACTGTTTCGATTTTCCTATCTGATCCATAATTAGTCTTGTAGGCTAAGACATGCCGAAGTTACTTGTTTCTGTTAGTCTGGAGCGCTGATATCTTTAGAAGGCAATTTCAAGTTGACACAAGTATCATACTGACTAGTGTCGGATGACAGTGCTTTTTAAATGGTATATAATATTCGTCCAGGAGCAGTTCTTTCAAAGAGAGATATTGTTAATGAGTACCTTTACGAATTTGTTTACCAATGCAGTAATTTCGTTATTTTTACGCACACATTTGCCTATGTCTGTTTCAAAAAGTATTGTGTCGGAAAATTAATGGCGGATTTCAACCTATATTTTTAAAATGGCATGTCCAAACTTAAAATGGGGTTTGTTGATCAAGGTGGAAGCGATTGAAATCCACTAATTTTTTCATGTATTGCATGTGTATAGAAACAAGTCCACTTATACTGAATGCCCAAAATTCTGGACTTCTGGAGGTGATGAGGTCGTTGAAGCCAGTTTTGGCCTCAGTTTCTGGAGAATTTCTCGTTCACTGTGTTCTGTAGATGCCTATAGAAGTAATAGTTATTCGGCGAGTGGCCTCACGACTATGGTGTATGAGTCTGAGTTTCGTGGTACCGTTCGTTCATCACCCTTTGCAGCGTGAGTTTTTAGACACCTTGCCCTGCGTAATAGTGGCGAAAGATTGTTGCTTTTCTGTAGACCACTAGACGTACTTCTCCATCGTTATTTTCTCACCTCTGTTCACGAAGCAGAGATGGATTAGCCCAACAACAAACCACCAAACAGTCTGCCTGACGTTCACTTAGTACAATTTTGGCTATGGAAAATGTTGTGTAGCTTCATCGCTGTTCCCCCACTGAACCAACCGTTACCACTTGCATCAGTGGATTAATTTCTCATCACACATCTTAATACAGTCGATGAGTAGTTCGTTATGGTGACGTAGAAGTGCCGACGATAACATAGAGTGGCGAATTTCTTGATCGCCATTCAATTTTTGCGACATCTATTTGTCTAGGTTCCTGGACTTTCCACCCCACTTCAGATGATTTGATATAGTCGAGATGCTTAAGCCGAGATATTCTGCAAGTTCTCGTATAGTTGTGCTTGTGTTTGCGTTCATTGCATTGGGTTCATTGTCGTAAATAACATAAGTACATCCACGGCACTCCACACCCTCAAGATCTAATTCGCCACCACCAACTTTCCCACACCAGCGTTGCACTGTTCACTCATTAACACTCTTGGACCCATACCTCATTAAATTTCGAGCCGTATGCGCTGTGCTGCGTCCGTTTTTGAATTGCGATAAGTACGTTCGTCGAAACTGCTGTTTTTAAATCCGAAATTGTGCCCATTAAAATTTGTTAACAGTACGACTTCTTGTGTAATTCGATTATACGTAGTAAAATTGCATAGAATGAGCTTTGTCTTACTATATAATACTGCAGGAATACTATAATACTACAGCATTCGAAAAAAAAGACTAGTGCTGAATCATATTCAAGAAAAATGAAACTGAAAACTCGACAGTAATTTCCTGACAACATATAAATTTCGTTTTCACTCTCAGTAAACATTTGTTCATTAAAACTAGGCTGAAACAAAAAAGAATTTATTGACTATAATATGAAACCTTCAAACAGTTTGCCGCCTCATCGTGGCTGAGAGATGTTACTTGGTATCGGACTACGATGTACAGCTGGAGATTCATCCCCTAGCAGGGTCTCCCAAGCTGGGAAGGAGCCCGGCGTTTCCATCAGGAAGACTAGCTAAGAGTAAACCAATATCAGGATCGTATATCATATAACACATCAAGACCACCATCCTGATATCAATGACGCATGGTGACAAGTCTCCCTCTGATCCACAAGGGCTGCGACTGCCTGTGGTGGTGAAGACCTGAGGTAGGCTTTAGGCAGGCTGATCTCGGCATTCCAGGGAACTGCTTAACCGGCGATTTCCGAAGAAATGAAGATTATTCCAGACTCCTCACAATCAGTGAAGACGTAGCATTCAAGTTTCAAGTAGTAGTAAGAAGCCTTGGAATTTACTCATTTTCGTCATTGAAATTGATCTTATTCATTTCGGCAGAACAGAATTCTGGAGTTTTCACGCTATGCAAAGCAGTTAATGCTGTGATATTTATTTAAAAAAAAAAGATATTGCAGCACTTTTGTAGTAGATACCTCTGCAGTATTTCAACTCGTGTTACTTTTGTGGTTTAAGGTGTAGTTCTATAGGGTATTTTCTATGCTGTAGTAGAACAAAGAGTGGCGTTGTTTTCTCCCGTAGTATTCATGAATAATTCTGCCCAAGTGTATTCTAGCGTATGTTAATACGTTCTGAATCCTCTAGAGTCCAGTCAGTCCTGGCTTCTTCCAGCAGTTTGGTCTCATCGTATGACGTTTAAGGCTAACTCAGTATTCATCTTAGATGCTTTGTGCAATAGGATTCCTAATTTGGAAAGGTCTGGGTATTAAAATATTTCCGAATGTACTCGAGACCTTGATTTTGAATACCTTATCATAACTTTACATTCGTTTTCTCAGTGCTATCTATTATGTTGGTGTTCAATACTATAAAATTAGCAAACTGTTTTCTGAATCTATTTACATGGTAGGTTGCACATTTTGTTACCTTTGGCACGCATTGTACTACCTTTTTACATTGGCATCCGGAAAAAAAATCGACTATGGTTTTCAAGATCCAGAGATCGTTGAAATTATGTCATTGTGACAATTTATTACAAAAGATCATGCAAAAGTTATATTAATGATTTAAGCCATGCGAACGTCTATCGTGTGCACTGTCTTATGACAGCGTTGGTACTTCTGAAGGGTGCGTCACTATTTTTCCATGGCGTAAACTTCTTTTTCGTCAGCAAATATGGGCAACAAAGCGAAATTTGGGCAGTGGTTTATTACATCACACATTTGTAGGTTCTCTTATTCACCGTCTTTTTTTTTTGAAAGATCGAAAATATATTTATTTCAAGACTCAAAGGTGCCCTACTTTTCGGGACGATTATTCTCATTGGCACAGGCTATACTTTTTTCAAAAACTTTCTTACTGAACGTGATCGAAAAGTCTTCATGGTTGTCCTACCGCTTCAGGTATTGTTTTCATCTGTGTTAGTCACTTTATATTTTCACTTTTGGATAGTTATCTCTCATAGCTAGATTGGGTATAACTATTAGAAGGGAGCGTGTGGCCCAGTGGTTGGAGGCGCCATTGCGGCACCCACGTGGAATCGATTCCTGCGCCCATGGCCCACCAAGCCTTCTATCCTTCCGGGGTCGGTAAATTGGTACCAGACTCGTCTGGGAGGATAGCAACACTGACTCGGTACATCGGTAGGCCACCGCGGGTCATTGTAAAGGCCAGATATGCATCCAATCACCTCCAACGATACTTAATGAAGGCGAATGCGTGGCGCATCCCTCACGGATTGATCAACGCCGAGAGCTTTATCCTTTTATCTTTTCATAACTATTAGAACCAATAGTCCTTGAAAATAAGGTGCCATTTTCTTGTTCTACGACAACTTTTTTAAAGAATTACATGGGGCCAGAAAATCGTTATTTTTCAAATTGCTTTTCCACCTCTACAGCTTCCTATTACGAACATCGGAGTGATTTACAAGCCTTGCGTTATCCCAGAAAAAGGTATATTGCCTTCAAATGTGCCGTTGGTGTTTACGACTGCCGCACGTAGCTTAAAAACTTCTGAGGTTAAATTCCGTTCTCAGCTTTTTGGAAATTTGATCTTCTAGCAAATTTAAAGTTAAAATTTTACCGAGATAATGTAAACACTTATAGCAATAAAGTGAAGCCTCTTCTGTAGACATACTGGCATCTGTGGAAAATCCAGCGCAGTCGATGAACGGTTGAATTATGGCTGACCAAATGCATTGTTATCTATATATAAGTGAAATAGAATAGGCAGTATGCGTTTCCTATCCTGACGTTTATTTTGCCGTGCAGGATCCTTTTCTGTAATTTTTGTACCCATTCGATAGTTCACCCGACAAGCATTGTGCCACCAGTGGTCCATGAAATACCTTTCTGTACACAATAGTTTGCAGAAAGTTTGTTGCACGATTTATCCTTCCTGTGCAGAGACTTTCAAATTAAACGTACTGTATCATCTGTATCACCTATAGTCTCGTTGACCGTCGAGTGACTCGAGCGGGCGCCAGTAAACCCTCCGTTTTTCCCTGTCGCGTGCAAGAGTAGCCCAGTGGGTTCTGCTCGCTCTAGAGACTCGTCGAGCATCATATCTTTCTTCTAGGCTCTTCATGAAAAACTCTGACCATCGGGTCGGTGGTCTTCCTGCAGTACGTTTAACATCCCGAGGAATCCAGTCACTAACGGCTCTCGTCCATTTGTTGTCGTTCATACGCACTACGTGTCTGGTCCACCTTATCTTCAACTGTTTGACGTACAGAACGGCATCGTTGATTTTCGATAGTTGAGGTAGGTCGGAGCTTCGGATCCCATCCCTTACTTGTGTGAAACGTGATACTCCTAGTATCGTCCTTTCGACTGCGCGTTCGATAACGCTGAGCGATCTTTCTTCCTGCTTACGCAGCGACCAAGTTTCTGACGCATACGTTAAGGCAGGAAGTACCGTTGAGTCGAAAACATGGGCATGGAGTCGGGTGTTCTTCGTCCTCTTCACTACATCCTCGATGCTCTTGAAGGCTCCACGAGCCGCTCGTTTTTTCTGCTCAGCTCTTGAGCTAAGTCGTTCATCATGCTGATTTCCCGACCTAGATAGACATAACTGGAGCATTCGGAGATATTCGTTCCGTTGAGCGTGAATGGGGCAAACGAAACCAATCCGTTCTTCATGAACATGGTTTTTGTGAGATTTAGTCGAAGACCATTCTTTCCACAAGCTTTATCAAAGTCGGCAAGCATACGTTCCGCTTGGTTAATGTTTAGTGTTATAACGACCATATCATCTGCAAAGCGAAGGTGATGTAACTGCCGGCTATCGATTTTCAATCCCATGTTATCCCATTCCAATGTTCGCATGACGTTCTGGAGAGCGGAGGTTAATAGTTTTGGCGAGATTGTACCGTCTTGTCTATCTCCTCTTTTGACGTCAATGTTAATATCGTTATAGAATGGTGAAATCTTGGTTGTGAAATTTTTATACAGCTTACGAAGAATCTTTATGGACTGAGTGGACACTCCTTGACTACCAAGGGCTTCCATGACTGCTTCTATCTCAATTGAATCAAAGGCCTTCTGTAAATCGTTGAAAGTGAGACAGAGCCGTCTTTTGTACACTCGCGATACTTCAGTGAGCCTTGTCATCATGTGAATGTGGTCCATCGTACTAAATCCTTTTCGAAATCTTGCATGCGCACATGGCTGTCCTTCGTCCAGTGTTCTGTCTATCCTGTTTAGGAAGACTCGAGTGAAAAGTTTGTAGACGACAGACAGCAAGCAAATTGGGCGATAGTTGCTGATATCGTGTAGGTCACCCTTCTTGTACAATAACACGGCCTTGCTGGTCTTCCACTGAGTTGGGACCTTGCATTCAGGCAGGTAACGTATGAAGAGCCGAGCTAGTGTGTTTACGAGGACTGGCGGAAGATTCTTCAGGTGTTCTGCTCTTATCCCCTTTGGACCTGGTGCTGTTCTATTTTCACTGACGAAATGGCATGTCGGATTTCAGAGTGGGGAACCGGTGGTACAACATATCCATCCTTCTTTATTTCAAGTGACGAAAGGTGGACGTGCCTATCGAAAAGATCTGAGTAGTATTCGTGAATGATCTTCTCCATTGCCTTTCTGGACGCTGTAACTGTTCCGTCTGGGCGTCGGAATGCAATCGTCTTGACATCGTTTATATGATAATCACGTTAAAAATTCCTAAAAGGTTGTTATTTCGTTGCTTTGCAAACGTCAAATTTGTATCGTATGATATGGTTAGTTCTTATGTAATCCGGCTGTCTTACTCATTCCGATATTATGCAAACTAGATCTTTCAATGTTAATCTTGGACAATTTAGCTGCGGCAGTTTTTCTTCATCTTTGTCTGTTGTTTATTTGTTAATGGTCCTCCATCCTGCTTTGTTTCAAGTATTTTTGAGATCCGTGTGTTGAAAACCATACAGGACTTGTTTTATATCATTTAGTTTTATTAGCATGTAAAACTTTATTACTAGGTTCTGGTTCTAGTTTCTTGTATGATTTGCATAGTATGCCCTAACGGTCGAGATGGTTATTGCATGTGTTTGCGTTGCGGTTTATCCGATCTCTTGTAACGTGCAGAGATTAATACAATAACGAAACGCGTAGGCCCCTGTACGTCCGTATAAGAAAAACATTTGTCGGTAAACTTAAGGTTAAACCACAGACTTCGCGAGATACTCATTGGGAACAAAGACATAACGAAGAAGATTTTGGAGTAAAAGTTGCCATCCTCGCACAGGAATTTAGGGCGAAAACTTTCGAAAGGTTCTGGATAAATTCCAGATATCGAAAAGTGAACCACGGGGCGGAGTACCTCATTATGAAACGTGATTTTACATAATATAGTAGAGCGATATTTTATGTGAGAGAGGCGCAATAGCCATCCACGTGAACTATGTTCGGTTGATCTGCGCGTGAAACACTCGGTTGAAGACTTGTACAAAGCAGTGAGTGTACGAAGGGGCTATTTTGTTTCCAGTCCGAGTGAAATCTAGGTTTCATGATTTTGTTTTGGAGTTATGGAGGTGTTTGGCAGGGTACATTGCGGTCAGACGGAGCTTTCCAAAGTCTGGAAATCGCGAGCGACGCCGAAACGTCCGCTTTTGTGAGTAAGGGATACAGTAGCAACCTCATGTGTACTTACCAAGAAAACAACTTTTTATTTACCAATTTCAAGATTAACAGAAAGTCTGTCTTAGGAACCACTAGTTTCAATTTTTTTAAAAGTATTTTATTTCTATCTAGTTTTATCAGATCAGTTTAATCTAAGAATATCAACATATATTAACCGAAGTATACCAGCAACTGTTTTAATAGTTGACAGCCTCCTTAAGTTTCCTTGTATATTTGATAAATCTTTTTTTTTTTTCAAGAAACTCATTGCATTTCTGGGATCAGTGGTCATAATAAGTCAGTAATAATACTTAATGAAAGTAATGTTTTATACATTCCTTGGTAAAATAAAACATAAGTGTAGAGCTCTTTGCGTTGTTATAGATTGTGGATAATATCGCCATGGTAATACTTGAAGAAAGTGAGTTTGGTCAGCAGGGATACCAGATGTGGTTCGAGATGTTCGTCTTCATTGACATGATTTGCTGTTTCCTCATCATATTTCCGATAATTTGGTTAGTGGTAATACCTGGTAGATGATTTACAATAATTATAAATGAATCTTAGGTCTATGCGCCATCTGTCTGAAGGAGCACGAAGCGATGGTAAAGCTGCGTTCAACCTAGAAAAACTTCGCCTCTTTCGTCACTTTTATATTATTGTGATATCGTATGTGTACTTGACCAGAGTAATGAAGTTACTTTTACAGGTAGATAGTTCATGACATTCAAAGATTCCTTTCATCGTTCTTTTAGAGGAGAAAGTCGACAACACTGTATTTTACTTTGTTTAGTACATCCTTCCATTTGATCAAGAATGGGTTACGGATGCAGTTGTCGAATTTTCTACGCTTGTCTTTTTTATCCTAGTTGGGGTTTTGTTTCGTCCACAACCTGCAAACCCTTATTTGAAATTGAACGAAGGAAATGATGAAGGAGAGGATTTTTCGTGAGTCCTTTACGATTGTTAATGCATGCGTAGAAGTCGTACAGGATTCTATTTTTTTTTCCTTTAAAAGTGCATAGATTTTGGAAACCATAAACCAAAAATTGTAGGGTTTTATCAAACGTGTGAGTTGCTAGTCAACAAACATAACCACAATGATGCTGAGATATTTGAAAAATTTAAACACCAAGCCCCAACATCTGAGAGCTTCTCAATGTTTTATAGACTGACTCAGAACGGGCTGCTGGAAGGGCTGGTGAACCGTGGATCATCGAACGCATTAGTCACTACGGATAATTCAGTCGGTGAAGTGGATTGTTCAACTGTAGCTGTAGAGGATGGTATGAATACATCGCAGATTGGTCGACGCCGACTCGATGGATTTGAGAGGACATTGCTTTGAGCAGCTTAAAAATAACGTAGTGTTGATGTCCTGAAGAAATAATGGTGTTTCGCGATTGGCGAACCGTATTCCATATGGGTATTGAAGCCGTCTTATTGTTCCATTCTTTTGCCCACTTTAATTAGGATTATCTGTGTCTATGTTTAAAAAAAGCTTTGTAACTGACTCTTTGTGAAAGCACTCGCTTAATTCTCTACTCACTGGGATGTCTTTTTAAATATGAATACTTGATAAGTTCATTTCTCCACAATCTCCGTTATTAATAGACTGGTGGATTTGTTCAACATTTCCCCCTATTATTAGAGGAACCTCTATTGTAAATAGTTGTCTTCTATAAAGACTACCGTTCTAGTTTCTGAAATTTGAAATTAGTTTCGTATACTGATATATCCTTTGATAGCAGTTTCTGATACTGATATAATCTCTCAATATTAAATGTTATCATTTTCGCTTTTTTCTTCCAGAACGCTTGTCATTGTTCACCATCGACTTCACTCTAGGCCATTTGTCATTTCCTCCTCAAACGAATTTTTTCTCCCTAACTTGGCTACATATTCATACTTCCTTGACGTCATCAGCCGATAGATGCTGGATAGTACATTTAACGAGGTAAGGTGCTACCTGGTTAGTTTTATGCTTACATCAGATATCTTATTTGTTCCGAATACTACCTTTTTGCCCTTATTTAGGTAGAACATGACAGCAATAGAGGGGGGAGTGGGGAAGTCTTCGCCTGAACTTTGTGTTATAATTAGTCCCATTTTAGGGGTTTTTTTAGTTGCTTATTGTCCCATGGACGTAGTATTTCTTTCGGTGTGCGTGTGTCTGTGTATGTGTGTATGTGTCTGTGTCTGTGTGTGTCTGTGCGTGTGTGTGTGTGTTTGTGTTTGTGTTGGTATGTGCGCCCGTGTGTATGCATGTGTGGGCGTGTTGTGTGTGTGTGGGTAACACTTTTATGCGCTGTCGCGGCGACTCATGTGTGATTCTCTTTGACCAAAGTGTCCCAAGGAAATAACGCCGCACTTTTTATCGTGCTTTTTTGCTCTATAATGTGGTTTGTTTCTGTCCTTTTATTGTTAGTAATGTATGTATTATATGTAGCACCATAAGGCAGCAAAGTTTTACGGAGTTGATAGAGTGTAAGGTATCTATATTTCATATTTATAGTATATATACAGTCTACGAGCTGCTGTGGAAGAAAGGTGTTTTGTATTTTTCCAAGTGTAGACTAGAGCTTTTCTTGGACGACGTTGGCCATAGAAGCAGTATTCGATAAGTTATAAAACGAGTACAGAAACTTCGGCAAAGAAGGTTATGTGGTAAAATAAAAGTCGAGAAGAAAATCCATTATGTGTAGAACACCTCCGCCGGTTTGCTCGGTGTGAGGCCATTCATCAGTTGGTTAATGGACTCGAATGCACATAGTTTTCTTGATAGGAGCATTCTTTGAACTCTTATAGTTTTCCTCTATTTATATATCCTCACAACTTTTTTTTTTGACATTCTAGATGGTATTTATTGATTTGGAGCATATTTAAATGTAAGTGTGAACACCGAAAAAAAACCGAAGTATTCCAATTTTAAACAGACGTATCGCATGTCACAGTGAAATCTATCAGTTAAAACAGAAACCTTGAAAATTCAGGGAACAGTTTGCAAGTTTTCCTAATTTTCCTTTTTTCCCAACTCCTGACGGAGTTTCGTAGTCTTCCTATGTTTCCCCAACATCACTATGAGGATTGTGAGTATCAGGAATCTTTTCTAGGTTTCTTTTTCTTAACCGTCCGCTGGTGGTTTGCATTTTTTCGAGATTAGAAGTTATGGTTTAGCCAACCGATGGAGAACGTAGCAGTGTAAGATCATCAGATGACGGAACCAGTGGATCTCTTGGCTGCGATGATCGAGAGCGCCTAAAACTGCTTCAAAAAATAGAGTCAGCAAGAGAGCGTTTGAAGCACACGAGCCTTGAAAGAGAACGTAATGATTATTCGTAGTCATTGCTGGTATGTTTTTAAGCAAGCGAAATTCCATATTTGTTTTTAAGGTGATGTGGAAGAGTTTTTAATGATGACCCATGGATCTCGATTCCAAAAAGGCTTAGATAATCCACAAATGACTCGTCTTAAACAGCATTTTGAGAAAAAAAATAAACGGCACACAAGTGAACTTGAACAACTGCAGGTTTTGAACTATTTTTTTCGTACTGATTTTCTTAAATATGTAAACGCAATGACGTGAAATGTAATTGCATTCATAATTAGTTGCAGAGTTACCGATTGTTCTCTTACAGAGAAAACTAGCGAGCTATGAGCAGCGGTTAGCAGAAATTGAAAGTGGCGTTTCGGAATCTGGGGTTAAAACTACCGTTATGTCAACCGTCGGACAGGGTATCAGGTATTAATGGTATATTGGTATCAATAATACTAGTATTATATTGATATTACCAAACATAACACTCAGTTAATCAAACTGGACATACTAAGCGTATTTTTTATGTTTATGTTTAGGCGAACAGGTGCAAATTTAAAAGGAATGACAGAGACTGTGATGGCAGCACCGCTTGAGCTTGCACAACGGCTTAAAAGTACATTCGGTTCTGCTGATAATGTCAATGATCCCACAGAAGGTGCTGTTGCTTTTATATTGTTACGCTCCAAGGCACAAGAGCATGTTGTACTGTAAATCTGACAAGCAGCAGCTAATATTCTTAAATCTTGTGTCTGGTGTATCTTTAGAAACGACCTCAGACCTAAGAATTGGGCACTCTAAATTCTACGCAAATTCCGATTATGAAGGCGTTCAACAATCCACAACTGACAGGTTTGGTGTGATATCGAGTGGTCCAGTGCTTTCCATCCTTGTTTTATTTTACATGGACTCTAGGTGTTCATCAAGGAAGTCTGATTCCCTACCCACCCACTCATCTTTGCTGAAAACGCCAACACCAATGCTTTATCATGGTAACAATATTCCGACACGAAGGAGTGATCAGGAGACGAGAAATGATGAAATTGATGAGGTAATTAAGCCATTTCTTGTCCTTAGTAGTTCTCTGCTGCGGCGTGACTTCGCAGTAAAATGCATCAAGTGTTATACTGAAGCACAAATCTTTTATGTGATGCCTGACGCATGCATATCCTTCGTT
>MQTX01000294.1:156271-179230 GCA_009735665.1 Angiostrongylus cantonensis | reverse complement strand
TATATATATACATATATATATGATGGGTCATATAAAAAATATATATATAATGTATAATGCCGATATCACTGCTTTTTGCTTTCGATTCGTTTCCTCGCATCCATGTTCAACGAAGATCTTCGACCTTTTGCTTGTGACATCGTTTGCTCGTTGAGGATAATTGCTCCTTGAAAATATCCTTGAATGTTGGTCATTTCCACTCTTCTTGGAATGCTGTGGTAGCCGTGCTAGGATGCTCTTAGATCTTGTCAATTCGAGGATATCAAAACTTATCAGACACGTCTGGCATCACCTTCGTGATCCGAAAAGGATGGGAAGTTTGGTTGGCACGATACAGGGCGAACCAGTCCCTTTTGCAAATTAGATGCTCTCACTTCAACATCTTTACGCATTCCCAGTAGCAGTATTTCATGTTTCATGTACCTATGACCTTTTTGTTATGAAATTAAACGGCCTTTAATTGCATTTAAAGTATAAATTTGTCTAGCATTTTTTTTTGACCTTTTGAACTCACTCTCGGTGACACTGTTGAGTTTGTTCCACGCTTTTTTATTACGTTTACTCACGAGGTGCCGTATTGTAAAGTAGAACTTATTTATTGTCCTTGATTGTAGATGCATTTAATCTCAACAATGCCAAGCAATGTTTAGCTTAATCTCTCCGTGCCGCTATCACCATTGTCTTCCGTGCCTCCGTTAGATTTTTCGGTGGAAACCTCAGATGCTTCGCCACGGCTGTATGATGACCTACAATGTTTGCGACATTTTATGACCAAAATGGGCGATCAAATTAATCGAATAGAGGTAAACATGTACTATTCTGACAACCACGCAAGAGTGGTTCATCGTGATCTAATTTCTGTTTTTTAAGTCTCGATTGGAATCTGAGCTAGCTTACATGATACGAGCACTGGAAGAGGAGCGTGGAAAATATTTAGTAAGCAAATGTAGTCTTGGGTTAATTCTTGGACACTTTTTTTCGACTACTTCATCACATCCTGACTTTATAGAGACTGGAAACAACAATGAATGAGACTATAGAGTTGCACCAGGCAGAGTTTCAGGTTGTCATCTATGCTTTGCATGTGTATAATACGTGCCTTTCTATGTGTATATCGTGCGCTAATATTTTTCGTGGTTTAATAAATTGCTAACATACTAGGCTTTGAAACAAGAGCAGAAAGGCATTGCAAACAGACTCGACTATCAGTACAATGATCGCTTCAAGCGTGTGGAGGAAAGCGTTGAATCTGTGGAAAATCATGTGAGTTATTCATTTGAATATTAATCGGGTTAGCCGAAAATGTAAGATACTCATTGTCATAATTTCTTCTTATCATTGTGATTCCTTTAAAAATTCTCCTTCAAGTCATTTTGTGTTCATCAGATTTACAGGCGTATCTTTATGCTCAAGGTATTTCACGATGTTTGAAAGCAGTATCTGCTACAGGTACTGAGAGAGAGCTCACAACTTCATTGGGAACTGTCTCCGTGAATCAAAGTGTAATAGTGAACGCGTTGATGTGAAACAAAATTGTGGTTATCTTTTAATACGATGAGACTTAGACAGATCTGAATTCGTAATAAGAGCACTAGGAGAAATAATGACGTCATCTTTATCGATATTGGTAAATGTTTTGCAGCAGTTTTTTTTTGCCCAGTTTATCATCATGTAGGTGACTGGAGTGCTGAGGTATAGTTTGCTGAACAGGCACATGGCTACTTAGGCGTAAAAAAATAAAGGCTAAATAGTTTTAACGAATTGCAGGAAATCTTCAGTGTGCTCTGCGCCGTGGAAGACGGCTTTGTTGGATACATAGGTTTTTTGGGGTCGAAGTGACTCATGATCCTCGAAACCATCGCCACCATATTAGTCCTATCCGAGAAAAATTCAAAAGGAGAAAAAGTCTCAAAGAAATAGTGACACAGAGTATTCGGTGCATAGGAGAGAATCGTCCTGTTCTTATCAAGTGGCGGAGATGGAGTTTCCAAGAGAATATGCCTATCTTGCAAGCAGAAGAATTCCAATGTTCTCTTTCAATGTGACTAGGAGATCTCATTCAGATACGAATAAGACAATCACATTTTCTGCACACTTGGTTCTTCAGGACACTTTACCAACGATTAATTACTCTTTGACAGTAGAATATAGCATAGATTTTCCCTTATGTAGATTCTTAGAGCAGAAGTTAAAGAAGGAGGAAATTATTGATTTGAACCATCTTCTTGGCTAAACGGCTTATCCGAAATTTATGGAGATTGCTTACGATGTACCATTGAATCCGTTCCGTTCTCGCAAGCCTGTGTCGAGGTCGATAGAGGTCGTCTCTGAAATTTACTGTAAAAATTCCTTTTACACTATTGTTGAATCATTTCACTTCCAAAAAAAAATGCGTGAAAGTAGGAATGTGCAGTGTTTCGCTACTCCCATGACTTTCTACACCGTAGATTCATTTTGTAACTTGCATGAGTCACCATATTAGTCATAAATGTGCAAAAGTGCTCGTGTTTTACAAGTTTAAGAAAACATATTTTAGTATATGGTGGATTTTACTGCTTAAATAAAAGCTTTAAGTCCACTATTTTTTGCCAACGGTATAAGCATTCTAAGGGCTCGTGTGGCGCAGTGGCTGGAGGCGCCACTAAGCGTTTCGGTCCAGAATCACAGTTAGGAATGGACCAGTATAAAAAATCGCTGCCGTTATGATTAAAATCTAGTTGTATTGTAAATTTTCAAGCACTCAGCAACTGACATCGGCTATCTGAGTCATTTGAGAGTTTACCAGCCTCCTTAGCTTACAACATACTAGGCACAATTGGTTGGAATCACCGCCAATAGTATTAATGAAAATAAGAACATTAGCATACGACCACCTCCGCAGGAAGGCTTTCGTTCTCTTTAAAGTAGCGCATAAAGGTGTAAGGGTGCATGTGGCGCAGTGGTAGGTGGTGCCCTGCAACACGAGTGTGGAATCGATCCCTGCGCCTATGGCTCACCAAGCCTTCCAACCACCCGGGTTGGCAAATTGGTGTCAGACTTGTGTGGGAGGATGGCAGCACTGGCCCAATATATCGGTAGGCCACCGCGAAGAATTGTGAAGGCCAGTTTTGTATTCAATCACCTCCAAACGATACTTAATGGAGTCGAATGCATGGCGCATCCCTCAGGCATTGATCAACGCCGACAATTTTATCCATTTTTATAAGTATCCAATTTCGCAACGATTAAATTTTTTTGAAAGTTTTTTGAGCCCTTAAAAAGAAATTTTTTAAAATTTCTTTGTCTAGGGCCGTATTTCGAAGGGCGTACTTCTAGAAAACAGTGTTCTATTTGCATCAAAATTGCACAAAAGTTCAAATTTCTTTTTCATATTCCTGAAAAAAATCTTCATTATAAACGTATTGAAGTTTAAGGAAACATGTTGCTAAGACATTTTTTTTGTACTTTCTAGAAAGTATTCAAATGTCATCACAAGTCTTCTACGCTTCTGCTACGTTCTCAACCTTTTAAGTACTCTGTATATCAAAGAATTATAAGTAGTTACCGGAAAACCAGGATCGAGCTGTATATTCTACACTTCAGTTAAAGCATGCATTTTGCAGATGGTTCGTATGGAGAATTCCATAAAAGATACCTTGGACATCCGCTTGTCGGCTCCGGCTTGGAGCAACGCTGTTTTTCTTTCCAGTGCCAATATAGTGGTAAGTAGGGTATATATTTCCTTCATGAACCATTATCTGTTTTCCTATATTTCCGAAAATGTTGTATTTTAGGTTGAGTTTCTTAAGATTATCCTGTATCTAGTTGCTACAGTACTAGATCTATTTTTGCCGTTTTTTGGATCGAGGTTAGTCCATGTTTTTCATTTGATTTTTCAAGGAAACTTTTGGTTTTGTTGTTAGATGCACAATTGTGGTGTTTTCATTTCTTGGAAATAGGTGGTATTCTTTCCAAAAGACAGTTAAAAAAACGAGAACGATCCTTTTTTTTTTTTAAGCGCTGATACGCTTCCCATTTCTCTGAATTTTGAATTTAGTCATTAATTCATGAATTTCATTAACAGTGATCAGTGACGTAATTTCCACATTCACATAGCCCTATGTTCTATAAGGAATAATTTATTTCGTAACAGGAACAAAGCTGGCATATTTCTTTGCTGTATGATTGCTGTGGTCGTATTGTGGCAGAATCTCCATGTCTACCATTTAGTTGGGCTTTTTCTGAGGAAAAACTCTACAGAAAATACTGTCATTGCTGAATTTGTCTCGTAACTGCTGCACTTTTATAAGAGTATTCTCGCTTGTACTGGTCAGGGTGTTATCTGGAGTTCGTTATGTTTCTACTAATGACATTGTGTTGTGATTGTCGCTGTTCTTTTCTCAGAAATCTTTATAAACTTGTACATTTACTGGGAAGCTACACTACCTTATCGAGTGCGGTTATCGAGGCTAGCTTGCAATAGATGAGTAACTAGTACGGCAAGACTTTCCATTTTGACGTGATAGTAATCTTTTTTAAACAGTTATTGTTTCTTGTCGAGATATTCTTGGTTGTTCGCTACCATTCCAAATATCCATCTGTCTGACTGCACCATGTATTGCTTAGGATTGTCAATTTCTATGGCTTGTTCTACCAGTGTGTTTTAGCTATCCTTTCTGATTGCTTTTCTTGATTACTATAATATTTGCCATCGTATGCGTGTCTTTTCCTACAGGAAAACAGGGCAGTGGTTCTTTTTTTACTTGACTACTATTTATCGTATTTATCTATTCCATTTCATGTGAGCAGCGAGAGTCAACTTTTTTGAAAAGCTTTCGTACTCTAGACAAGCAACGTTATTACTTTTGGTGAGAGTGATAGGATGTTCCAGTGCATCTTCTTCAATTAATTATGACACAAACCATGCTATTTTTGTAAACTATTTTTTTACATTCGATGTAAATTTGCTGTCTAAATGTGGAGATAGATGTGATGGATGTGGTGGCTGGCATTAGTTGGTTTCAATTCATGTAATTTGTGGCGAAAAGTTGAGCATGCATTGTATTAAGTGGTCATATGAAATAAGGCGACCGCTTCTAGGTGTTTAGGTTATTAGTGTTAGCCTATGCCAGCCTTCCCGATTGGTTGCTAATTATGTTGAATTCCGTTCTTACTCATAGTTCTACAAGCGAATCTGCTTGTATAAATTTTCCTAATTGATTTCTACTTGCTTTTCCAGTTTATTCAAATTAAATCTAGGTGTTTTGCAATATTTATTTATTTAATTGTATTTTATTATATTACGAATTTCACCGTGTACAGTGCAGAAAAACTAGCACGTTATTCGGTTCTTTGCCCTTCATCTTTCATCTACGAAGTGGTTAGGATCCGTTTGTGGTTCAAATACTGTAATTTGTAGATTTTCTCTTCTTTGAAACTTATTGAAAACTGGTTGAGTAGATTCTGTCCGGAATCTCAGGACAGCTCTACGAAAGCTTTACCCAGTCTTCACCACATGCAGTCGTCGGACTTTGTGAATCGGGGAGATCTTTTGTCCAGTGAGTTTTTGTAGTCTTAGTTTTTCTCAATCTACTGATGATGAAGGGATCGACAGTTTGTTTATCATGGGCGGGATGAAACGACTGGATGTATTGCATCCATTGCACAACATCTGTTAACTATTTCATTTTCCGCTCGGGTCTTGTGCGTGTAAATTGATCTAAGTTGTAAAATCTAGTGTAGATTGGAACTTCGGATTGGACAGTTTTTGTATTGGTCCTAGATGCAGATAGGGGGTAGAATATGTAACGTTTAATTTGCAGTTAATTGTGAATAGCATAAAAAGTTAAGCGATTGATACTGGAGAATTAGCGGTTTTCTGAAAAACCTCATCTTCTTCATCTGAGTGACTATTAAAGTTGGGATTTGGAAATGACTCAATCGTTGGCGTAGCACTAGGAAGGAGACCGTCTTGCCGCACGAGTACGGAGGCCTAAAAATCTTATCTGTTCAACATATCCTTGTAGAGCCCCTTTGATTCTAACAACAGTATTTAGTATGAATTTATATCTATGCGAAACCACAGTGAAGTTGTTTAGACGCCTATTAACTAACGATGACTGTTTCTTAGTTTTCAGTCGTCGCTGATGCTGCATACCATATTCTTAGAGCTTTAAAAAGAAGAAAAATTACCAAGGATTTCTCGAGAAAAGGAAACCAGTAGAGTGCATTTTCATCTGATGCGGTTTAAGAGAAGAAACTTATCTGTTCAATAGGTGATCTTCTTGCCTTTTTAATCTTCTTCCGTTTTAGGTAATCGAAATAGGAGTAGGTAGCGAAACCAACGTGAAGGAACCATATTGCAAGACCAGCAGACAAAGCAACTACACTCAAAATCACGAACACTGGAACCATGCCACTCATTCATTTATTCATGCCATGAACCAAAGAATTAATTCTAATAAGGCTAAAGATTGTATACGTAATTTTAGTGCAAATCCACCTACACTTTTTCTCACGCTGTACTAATGTGTACCGACCATCAACAAATAGTCGCTCAGCGAGTGAAGAATAAGGAGCAATAGCACAGTAGAGCAGTTGAAGTAATAGTATTAACATCATCACTACAACGACGAGCTACAACATGTTTTAAGAGATCATATGCATTCAAAGAGGTTTTTGAAAATTTTGACCTTTTAATGATTACACAATTTGCTAGCGAGTGCAAGCGGTCGACCGATAAGGCCGTGGCTGAAGTGCAAAGGTGTTCTCTACATGTGGTGTAAATACTGCTTGGGCATAGACAATTTTTATGGGCCGATTTAAAAGAATCTTTCGGCATTCAATTATGAACCACGTTTTGTGGGATTCTATTTAAGTAGAGGGCAGTGATTTGCGTTCACGTCATATCAAATGTGGATGTTGCCTTTCCGGTGAGAAGGTTCTTTTGAAAGGTTCCGTTAATCAGTTTATATTCAAGAGTCGTCTTTAACATGCAGTAGTTTCAGTTGACTATCGAAACTATACTGCTACTCTCTTTTTATTGTGTTATACGTCACAGTAAGTAGCCTTACTGTCTATGCTATGGGAAAAATCGGCGTACTTGCGAGATTGTTCTTTCTTGTATCACACTAGTTCTTGCGTTATATATTTTCGTTAGTCTACTTCACATCGGAACTATCAATACCCGGAAAAAAGTAGCCTGGAAAAGGAGCACGGCGCTTCATTATCTGTAGATGAGCAGCTACGCATCGCTCTAGCAGGGTATATTTATTGTTTGAAATCATGACTTTATGGAATTTGTGGACGAAAAGAGGTTGTTTCGTCCTTCCTTATATTGCATGCGACTTAAAGGTTGTATTTATTCTATGGTATTTTTATGGAATATAGAAGTGAAGATTTAGTAAAATTCGGACACATACCATTTGGCCGACGAAAGGAATCATGAACAAAGAGTTTTCTCGCCAAAATGCCAGTATCATAGACATGGTCACAATGTATTCCCAGATCTATAACGTAAGAGAAGTCTTGAACTGAAGATATGATTAGTGTGATATGTTACACGAAGACACCTATAGACGCTTTCGAACTCTCCAAACATACGTGGTCGGTCATCCTTACAACATTTGGTAAACGGTACCTCTATAAAGATCGTGAGGGCTGTAGACATTTCCGGCAAACCACCAATAACGTAGGTTACGGATTCTATTATCTCAGCAACCACTGTTAGCACTACAATAATGAAGAAAGCTATCTGGAAACAGAAATAATATTCCAAAAAACGAACAAAGCACTTAAAACTTGAAAAACTGTAACCTCCTTCACCATGATTTTACATTGTATATTCAATGTTTTTTGATAGCTCTCAATTAGATGAGATTATGATGGAGTTAGAAGCGGTTGGCACAGTGGTTGTGATGTCCATCATCACGAACATGATGCTAGTTCGATCCCGCTACGGGCCCATCAAGCCTTTCATCCCCGGGGGAATTCGTACCAGACTTGCCTAGGGAAAAATCACTTCGCAGTCCAGTTGGGAATGCTCCGGGCTGCCTATCTCAGGACTCCAGCAAGAATTGCTCGACTTCCATTCTACGACATTCAAAATAAAACGAAAATCTCTAAGCAGCAACCGAAGCCACACGTAAAGTTGGAAGATTTTTGTGTACAATGGAAGCGAGGAAACGAATGTGAGATGTGCTGAGATCCACAGAGTAGACGTGAGGACGAGTCAAATAAAAAAAAATGTAAAGGAGTTACAAAGGATTAGTTCGCATCTTGAATATGCATTTTTGATTGATAACCGCGATTTTCTTTTTGGATATAACCGTGCAGACCACATTTCAACATTACATGCCACGAATATTACCCCGGAAATAAAAAATGCAACATTTTAAATATTTGCCTTGACATGGAGCCTGTTGCAACATGTGAAGAAACGTCTCTGACTGTTGTCAAGCTTAAAAAAGCTGGGCATCTTGCGGAAAACCTGGAATTGCATTATAATGCTCTGTCGTAGAAAAAATTCCATGGTGCACCGAATGGAACTAGATGATAGCGAATGGTAGTGGAATAGAGGGTCTTAGCATATATTCAGGGCAGCTCAAGTGCTTTCAGGAGGCATCGATCGATAGCCGAAGCTATTGATAACAAACGCTTATCTGTGACAGGAATGAGTTCATGATAAAATGTCGGTCAATATCCAAATGAGAACTCACTTTCAACGTTTTGTTTGGTTTACACTAAAAGTCCCACGGAATAACGTTGAATTGAATTATGCTATTTGTAGAACCTGGTCATATCTGCGACATAGTTCGCAGTGGATTAAAAAACTCGTTGTTGCAACCTTTAACCTTTAACCTTTCAATTAGAAAACGGTTTAGAGTTTGATTATTTCGTTGCATGGAGTTGCAACTTTTTTATTCAACGCTATTGTGCTTCATCAAAAATCGGTCTCATTTTGTAAAATCATACGTTGTCTCTTTGTCCAGTGATGTATTTTTTGGCTCCAAACAATTGGTCGGAACAGCTCCGTAGAAACTCTAGAACAAAGTTTTAAACAGTCACCTGTATCACTGTATCTATCCCAATTGAATCAAAGGCCTTCTGTAAATCGATGAATACGAGACAGGGCGATCTTTTGTACTCTCGTGATACTTCAATGAGCCTTGTTATCGTGTGAATGTGGTCCATCACACTAAATCCTTTTCGAAACCCTGCTTGCTCACATAGCTGTCCTTTGTCCAGTGTTCTGTCAATCCTGTTTAAGATGCCTCGAGTGAAAAGTTTGTAGATGACAGACAACAAGCAGATTGGGCGATAGTTGCCTATGTCATGTAGGTCGCCCTTCTTGAACAACAATACGGTCTTGCTTGTCTTCCACTGAGTTGGGACCTTGCTTTCAGACAGGTAACGTGTGAAGAGCCGAGCCAGTGTGTTTACGATGACTAGCGGAAGATCCTTCAGATGCTCTGATCTTATCCTGTTCGGACCTGGTGATGTTAGATTTTTCACCGACGAAATGGCATGTCACATTTCGGAAGGGAGAACCGGTGGTAATATCCATCCTTGTTTATTTCACATGAGGGCAGGAGGACATGGCTATTGAAAAGATCTGAGTAGTAATCGCAAATGATTTTCTCTATTACCTTTCGAGAAGCTGTAGCTGTTCTGTCTGGTTATCGAAGTTTCATTAGATGTTGGTGAGATCTGCAAACGCAATTCCCAACCACAGAAAAATCAGACACTCTAAAATCTTTGGGAAATGATACTGTAACAAGTACTGATGTTAATCTCTATCAGCTATGATACATTCCAAGATCACAGCAGCGCTTTTCGTAAAAGGTACCTTCAATCAGCTTTGGTAAGCTTCGTAGTTTCGTAGTATATCGACACTCAAAAGCAGGTGTTAAAAAGTAGAACACATTTTTTCGTGATGCAATCGCAGTATTCTCCAGAAGTTATCCACCTACTGGCACCTTGTTTTTAACTTATTGGAAAAGGTGGACACACTGCTGTACACTTTTTTTTGAATATTGAAATTAAGAGAGCTGGAAGCGGTTCATCGTATCACACCTCAAGAACCTCAGCATCCAGGGCACACTTTCCTTATGGCTCTTCATCAAGGAATGAAGCTGTGTAATTACATCAGCACATTGTCGGCATCTGCTATGAATTTGCCTATTACTCTTTACAAAAACCAAAGATTTCTTGAAGCGGTGGATGGCTTAGATAGAAACTTTGTACAGTGCTTGTAATAATCAGCTGTGAAATGAGTTCTCTACTGCTTGCTTAGGAATTTTTTCACACGACTCTACCTCTAATAAACCATTCACAAACAGAATGAATTTTACAATTCCACTGCTGTGCATATGTCAACTTCCTCGAGTTGAGATAAGGTAAGGTTTGATTTTTTGTGTTTTATAAAAAAAAGAAGACCGAATTTTATAAATAAGAACAGATATTGTTAGAAACTCAGCATTCCTTCCCATTTATTGACTTTATTTTCGGGGGATTGTCACTTTAATTGACATCCAACTTGTTTGTATTAAGTCCGCTTCAGGAACCTCATAGTTGTGGTAGGGTTTAATAACATGAAAATACGAAGGTGCTGCTTCACTTCAACTTTGTGATTTGTATTTTTCAATTTAAAAGGCATCCATTGCTCAAGATCGCGTACTTTGAAACGGACACTTCTATTGTTGCGATACCAACCAGTAGCGGAGATCCAGCGCTAATCTGCTCTTTCGAAGAGGATAAGTTACAATTTGCCTCAATTCCATTAGGATACTGTCGCGTGCCAATCAGTATACAATGGGGAATTGCAGTTAACGATTCATCCCTATCCAATTCCGTCCATGAATACCACCAATTGAAGTCAACATGTACGTTCTTCGGAATTCGACTAGTGCTTTTCAAGAAGCTTCTCTAAGCTTCAATAACGATGGAAGCCCACCAGTTTACAATGTTTCTATGAGAAACACATGTAAAGCCCTTGAGTAATGAAATACCACTTTTTAAAATCTAATGTGCATCAGAATGGGTGTGCTTGGAGCAGTGATTGGAGATGCCTTTAAAAGCAAACACTGTTGTCATTTGCTCGATCTCTGTTATGAGGTAACCAAGAATTTCATCGAGATTAAATTCTTTTATTTTTGGAGCTTCCATAAACCAATTCTTTAGACTTTTCAGACTGCATGGGTTGCATTTTTAAAGTAAATTAATGGCATTGCGTTTTGAGATTTCTGGTATGACGTTTTCAAAAAACAAGTCATCATCTGTTTGATAACTACATCTCTAGCAAAAAGAGGTCTGTGCAATATTCACATAATTCCTACTATCTATGACGAAGCACCTTAAGCGGCCAGGAGTAACAATATCTCCGTTCGTCTTTACAGCTCACAAAACCTGTGCAAGAACCTGCATCCTTTAAAAGGATATACAATTTTTATGCGTGACGCTTTATTCTTACCTTTTTGTAGCAAAATAATACTATGTATCTACAGCTAGCTTCAAGGATGTTGCCAAAAGTGCCACTATTACTCATAAGCAGTTGTTCAGGTTCTATATGCGTGTGAGTTGTTTCTCGAGCTTCAATGACTCGCCATGTCAAGATGGAAACCTACGAATGAAACTACTGCAGAGATCATTTGACACCTTTTCGTCACCAAAAGAAGCGTTACATAGCTTTACGATGATCCTAATAACGTTGGCCAGTGAGATTTGTGCTCGTCTTCCACAAATACGCTAGGAGAGCATCCAGAGGGTATACTGAGAGTCTACGCCTGCATTCCACCTAGGGCGACCGCATGATCGTAGCTGAGAAACCATTTCATTAAGGAGGATACACGCGGCGCATGTGGTGATATCCACCAGTTACAAAAACTTCGTTTCATGACATCATGACTGACATGTCACAACAATTACGCGTAAATAAAGTATTTCATAGAACGCAAGTCATAATGAGTATTATTAGCTAGTGGTGTGATTCATTAATGTTGGAAATTTTTCACTCACCATTCATAGATGCTTCAAATCAATGTTCGCAAAATGTTATGTTTAAAGCAGCCAAACGACTTTAATCAATCAAATGACCAGTTATAGAAATATTACTCGATTAAATAAGTAAATCGGAAATATTTCGGTCTTAATACATGGCAACTTGTTGCAATGACTGTTAAAGGTACCATGTTTTCTGTGTGTTAGCATTAATTGCCTTAAAAGCTTTCCCTGAACACTCTGTTCTGCCGTCAATGTTGCTTGTTGCTTGGCTCAAGTTAAATGAGCCACTAACGAGTAGGAGATAAATGTCCTCACAGAAAACGGTTAACTTGGGTAAAACTTTTATTCTTTTGTCTTTTGCTTAGTAATCGGCAAACTAAGTATAGGCAGCAATGCCATATTGCTATAAAAATCGAATCAGCAGTATTTATTTTCGGCTCAAGTACTCAGACAATTATGTTGGATAACGATCATTCTCACTACTGTTCCCACCATGGTGCTAATCTGCGTAACTAAGTGCCGTATTAATTACAACCACCTTGATTATTACCAAGAAGTAAACACCAGCTAGAATTCGGTCAATGGGCATTCACTAGTTTTTTGTAGCTGCGCCTAAATTTAAATTAGTTTAAGTTCGGCCTTGACTTTTCAACTAAGTTAACAACAACTAAGTGATTTTTCAACTAATCTACCTTTCAACTTTTCCGCTAAAAGAAAAGGAAGAGCAGACAGTAAATGGAATTCTAAACATTGTTAGAAAAAGCACTACATAATGAATAATTTTAAAAAATAACCCTTAAAACGGTCCGAATTAGTAGTGTATATAGCGAATATTTATTGAAAGATTTGTCTGTAAGTCTCCTAAAGACAGAAATGGAAATTCTTCTCGACCTGCCTGCAGTGAAAATATTAGTACATAAGCAATAATAGCAGAAGTATTATTAAAAACGCTGAAAACGCTACTACTACTACTACTACTACTACTACTACTACTACTACTACTACTAGTAGTAGTAGTAGTAGTAGTAGTAGTAGTAGTAGTCCACCCACCCCCCTCTAAGGGTGGGTGGGTAGGTATGGGTATCTGGGTTAGGGATCCTCTAAGGGTGGGTGGGTGGGTATGGGTATCTGGGTTAGGCCATGGCCTAAGCTTAAGGTTGGGTGGGTGGGTATCCTCTAAGGGTGGATAAGTAAGTAGTAGTAGTAGTAGTAGTAGTAGTAGTAGTAGTAGTAGTAGTAGTAGTAGTAGTAGTAGTAGTAGTAGTAGTAGTAGTAGTAGTAGTAGTAGTAGTAGTAGTAGTAGTAGTAGTAGTAGTAGTAGTAGTAGTAGTAGTAGTAGTAGTAGTAGTAGTAGTAGTAGAAATAGTAGAAATCTCTTAATCTTAACGGTTTTCACATGATTTTTAAATCTGGATTTTATGTTGATCAAATCCACTGTTAACTGCTCAAATTCTGGTTTCACAAGGCATATTTTGTCATAATATAAGATTCCCGAGTCTACTATAGTTCTACCATAGTCTAGTCTGCACTTTATAATTAGTTAAATAGTACACGAAATCTGCTCTTTGTTCTTGATACTATTATTTAAGCATCACGTTAAATTTTGTTTCATTCAGGGAAGAACGACACACCGGACTTGACTTCTCAAAACTTTTAGGCGTGTGTTGTCTTTAGTGGTGCATATAAAACCGAGAACAACCAATTTCTGCATCTGTGGAGGCATAGTGTAACCAATTTAGGGGCAGCGGGCCACTTTTCTCACTTGAACAAAGTGGATTATATCCAGCTGATTGGGTGCTGCATTTGAATGCTCACGCTTCGATTGGTTCTTCTCGCAATAATAAGACCTCCAATTCTACACGCCTCAACGGTAAAACATACTCATTGCTAGTTTCTGATAAGAAATCCTCATAGCTCTACATTAACAACAATATATTGCTATGCCGTTACCTAAATAGAATTATTAGTAACTCTTCGGACAATAGATAAAGCCACCGCTTCCGGAGGATCTGAGATTCAAGCAACCGATAGTTTTTGAGTGCCGGATCAGTTAATTGTCGTAGCCGCAACAAAACTGTAAGTGTCATTGTTTTTTCGCAGAAATGCGCCAATGGCGAAAGTGCAGTCATCGCCGTCGATGCGCAAAGAACGCCAGCCCACCTACCGTAAGCCAAGCCGATCTGCGCCAAGCCCCGCCCACGTATCATGTTTGCCAGCGAACAGTGTCTCACAAAGAAACAGGCGCGACGAGTGCCGATTCTTCTTACTTTGAATTTCTTGCTTTCCTAATAACAAACGTCACTCTATTGCTTTACAACATCTTGTTATCAGTTTCCGTTCAACTTGTTTTCAATTTTTTTTCCTTTATTATATCCACTTTTCGTTTGAGACAGTTTGAAGGGCAAGAAAATATTGTTCATTTCTTCATAATGATTTAGATGAACGGAATATCGTTACTTTATCCGTCATGTATACCGGGTGATTCATCATTGAAGTTAATTGATGACGATGAAACGGCTTCGGTTTCATCTGGAGTTTCTCCTGCACCATCCGCACAAGATTCAAAGTCACCAACAGACAATCATGTGAAACGTCCTATGAATGCATTTATGGTATGGAGCAGAGGACAGCGACGAAAAATGGCACAGGTTTCTAACTTACAAAGTCAAAGGAAAAGTAGTACGAGAAGAGGGGACATTTTTCCTACAAAGACATTTCCCAGTTTAACTGATAGGTCCCTCCCTCTGTATTTGCAATAAATGCTAAACGTTGCCATTTAGGACAATCCAAAAATGCATAACTCGGAAATCAGCAAGCGACTTGGAGCCGAATGGAAACAGCTATCCGATAAGGACAAACGCCCATTCATCGACGAAGCAAAGAGGTTGCGTTCCATTCATATGAAGGTATGCTTAGTGTAAACCCAGTCAATCATAATAAGCGCGCCTCTAGTATTTCAAATATGGTAGAAAACTGTGCCTTCTTGACAACTAACGGCTGAACAAAAGCGACTTTTTGGTCTGATCCAGAGGTCCACTCAAATATTTTTTGAAGCAATTTTGAAGTAATTGGGCCTCTCGTATCAGGAAGCTATGCTTTTTTCCACCTTCCATAAATGATGATACCAGCAAAATTACGATATCCGAACATCATTAATTGCTGTTTACGATATTTTTTCAAAAACACTAAAACGGAAAATTTTTTTAGGAGCATCCTGACTACAAGTACCGTCCAAGACGCAAACCGAAGTCAGTAATGAAGACGGGACCAAGTCGACTACCGTTGGGCATTTCTCTTCCTCCGTTCGCAACACAGGCACTCTTTGCTGCCAATTACAGTCATCTGGAGAGTGTCAAAGCCCCCGACTTCACTAATTATTACTCGTCATTCTTTCCTAGTACTGTGCTACCTGCGTCCTACTCACCGTACGACGTGATGGCTGCATACGCTCGACAAGCAGCAGCAGTTGCAGCTGCGTCCCAGGCACCCCGCCCAACGGTCAACTCACTGTCGCAGACATGAAAAGTCTGAACGCTCGGTGCGCTCTTTATTCATACTTTATTTGTAGATATGCTCCTTACAGCTTGTGTAGATTTAAACAGAAGTCTTATCTGCTAGTAATACATAAAAAAAGGAATGCTGTAGAGAGATTTTCGTTTCGCACAATTTAAGCAGAAATAGTCGGCGTTGTTTCATATGCAGCGAGAACACTACATTTCGAGAAAAACTTCTTGGAACCGTTTTTTATGCAATTGGCAATGCCCAATCCTTTTTCCTGAAACCGAGCGCAAAGACCCATTGTTCCTTTATTTACCTACTTCGATCTGGAATTTCGATGCGGTTTTGCACCGACAATACCCCACTGTTTCCCCAATTTCGATAGTCACTCTTCCGCACTTTGTCGCACTACAGGCAGGATGTCCACAGATGTGTGCACAAATAATCATACACTTATACATACACATATACATACATACCTATATATGTACATACACACATACAAACACATACATACATACATACATACATACATACATACATACATACATACATATATATATATATATATAGCATGGATAAGTTCATATACATAAAACTATATATGCAAGTATATGCGATTTTCTTAACTAAATGCACCATCCGACGAGTGTAAAAACACGACTGAAAACCATAGTAGGATGAAGTGCATAGTTTTATTAGATTGCTTTCTCGATAATTCTTTAAATTTTGAGGTGTTTCTCATTTTTGTGGACCTGTTAATACTTTGTGTACCAACATAGTGGCAATTGGATAATATAGAGGACCCTGGCTTACGGTGTTTTAGATGGAAAAGAGAAAATGCTGTATTTTTTCCACTTTGAGTGGCCCGTGGATCTATTTTTAACGCTGTCGAATTTATATGATCCTGTTAGCTACCTTTTAGAAATTGGAAACAGTTAGAAATAGAATGCTTTAAGGTACGTCTATTTATCGTCAATGATGTCCCTTTAGCGAATCTCGTACGTCTGCCACGTGTCGACGTAGCCAGCAAACTCAGCTTTTTGTACGAGTTCTCACATTATCTACGCTTTTTTCCCGTCTCTCTCGCGGCTGTTTTCCGGCCACGGCAATTCCGTTGTGCAGTGCGTCCCATTTCTTTGTATGTAAACATAAATAAGGAGTATCTATATGTATGTCTGCTTAGTGTGGTTGTGGCAGTTGCGAAGGTCGCCTCCGCCACTGACGCCTCCTACCCGACACATACTCCGGCCGCCCTTCTATTTCGTGTGTGATTCTCGAGATTATTGTTTGCTATGTGAATAAACGCTATTGAATGGTGGAGGGGAATTCTGGAAACGACGAAACGGAAACGAAACGAAAAGTTAGGGCTCGTTTGTAGCCCAGGCCCAAAACAAACACCGGAATTGTTTATTCTGCAAGTATGGACAAAATCGGAACTGGTGCAAATACACACGTTCACCGTCGTATTAAGAATTGGTTTTGTTCTAACCGCAAAAACCACATCTCTCATTACCTCAAACCAGTTCAGTTAACTCCCACTGTTAACTGCCAGCTATATCTTTGCTGTTTTGGGTCATAATGATTGGTCTCTCTTTATAATTTTAACGGTAACCGTTCACTTTAGAAGATTCAATGTAACGTATTCTGCTCGGGATCATCACATTTCCGTAAGCGTAGAGGACTGCTCTTGTATTCCCACAGAATAATTGAACATTAAAAGCATTGAATTTAAAAAATTTTTTCATCTCTTCCATTTACACTGTGCTTAACAACAGCAATGCTCTGATCAAACACTTTTTAAGTAGAGCCTCACTTCATCCGTTCACTTCATCCACCCCTCTCAAGGCTGCCGATCCTCTATAGTTGCTAGCCATCCCTCGCCACCATTCTTTACACTCGCACATGCCGATTATAACTCAATTTGTTCAGTTCTGGCAATTGCTGCTTCGTCATTGTGAGTTCATTCAAGGCCGCTTTTGTCCAGCGCCCCCAGTGAGCATCTCACAATACACGGAAGGAGAACCAGAAAAAATTAGCAAATATTGATCGACACAATACCGCTACTCACATAACTTGTTCGGCTTGTTTGTCATTGAACACCACGAGGTGTCGTTTTCGTTCAAATTCTCAATTTGTATGTTTTAAGAAGATGTGGTTATGGTTTAAATTCTAGCTGAAAACGTTACAACTTCGTGCCTCAATACAGTAGTTATTATCCTTTAAAGCGTAATGTTTAGCCGTTTTGCATGTACAGAATAGAATAAAACACCCAGCTAATATAAAGTGATTTCACTTAATCTAATCTTCTAGAGAGTTGCCTGGTAGGAGATAGATATACTGGTTTCTCAATAGCTTTGTTATAAGGTAGACAACTTACTGTCGATAGTGTGTTATTTTTCATACTGTGTTTACAATTGTTCACAGGCAGAACACCTTTCCTTGAGATTATACTCTAAACTATGTTGGACTCTAATTTGCTGTGAGGAAGTCAAACAACGGAATCGAAAGCGCATCAATTGCGTAATGACAGTCTTACGCAGTAGGTAGTCGAATGACCAGGTCGGACAAATCCGAACAGCGGCATCGTTTTGATTTGTTACAATCTGCAAACAATACTTGACATACAACTTTTAATGTATGGTTATGCTGGATTACTAACCTTTGATCTTAACTAACGCTTTCTAGTATTGGTATACTTTTGAGTAGATTATGATGTTATTGACTTCTATTAACACCGCTACAACGATACGTCGTCTTGACCAGTGCAGCGATTCTTTTATGAATATGCTTAGGAACTCGGTTATGCTTTTGCGTTATCCATCTTTTATGCACTAGATAGTCAAAATGCATGTGGACTACCATCGGGAAAATTCTATGGACAAAAACCGTTGTACTTCTTTCAGATTACAAGGTTGTTATTGTCGCCATTACGACTTATTGGAAATGAACTAATGAAAACGAGGAGTCGAGGAGGCAAATGGCTCGTAGATCTGTTACATTTAAACAAAGGGGTTCTGTTTTTGCAGTCTTATTGGGATTTTACTGGAACTTGAAATATTCAGATCTAATGTAACCAGTAAGCCCGTACCTAGATACACTATCACGGAGGGCTGTGTCAAGATAATCGATAAAAATACGGAGTAGACAGGCCTGTTGTCATAGATTTGTGGTAATTATATTAAGATATCTAATCATTTGAAGCGTTTTGTACAGTGTAATGACAATTGCAGCCTACAATATTTATGGTGTTTACTAAAAAAGAGTATGAATATTGGGCAACAGAGTTAGTAGATTAGCAACTATTTAACTGAACAAATTTGACATGTCCAGTGATGCCCTCCTTCTAAGGAAGAGGTACTTAGGAGTGATAGCAAATCATACCTCTTAGAGTCACAGGTGCGAGAACATTCTTGAGGTGAGGGTCTCTGAGCAGGATGCTTGGTATACGAAGGATAAGGAATTAAAACCAGGTAGTATTTTAACTGGTGCGGGAGATAGATAGAGTAGTTAACTGGTAGGGGAGATAGATAGAGTAAAGAGTTTTATAGAGTGAGCTATAAAGAATTCGTGAATACCTCCAGAACACGACAAAGAGTTAAAATTTTAGTGAGAATCCTAAAAATCGTTACTTGACTTTCTAGATGGCTTATTTATTCCAGTGTTCATTTTCGCAAGTACAGCGATAAGGCCTAATTAGAATGCTTGTGCTTCACAGGGGGCTATGGTAGTGCAAGCGACGCCAATCATAAAGGAAATTTCATATTTCGAAAGGCACACTTTATTTTGTTAATGTGCTACCATTCTAGCTTTTTAGCGGTGAATACATAGCATCACACATCATCCCTCAGCTAGACCGTAATCGTTGTAAGATTGTTATTTCACAGTGGGAAGATTTCTCTGAGATATTGAAAGAGCTATCGAAGAGTTCGGCCTAGTCGAAGCGCTGTTTTTAATGCGTTTTTCCAGTGTTCGTCGGGGAATCTGTTGAGTTTCTCATAATTGTTGAATCAGAATGTGGGTGTGGATGCGGGTGTGTGCGATGGTGGTGGTTTGACGAACAAAGAACGTTGACGCGTTGAGGGGATTGAATGAGAATGAGTTCTCATGCGGCTAAACCCCTCTCCTAAAACCGTTATCTAGTCGCGCAGGATGTAACGCGACATTACCCCCACCAAGAGGTATTGCTTCCTCATGAGTGGTAATGTTTAGAATGCCTCTGTCTTTTTCACCAATACATGACACCAACTCATATAATTTCTTGTCTGCCATCTGTTAATCGACACGACCGCTTTATCGAAGTGCTAACTTACGAATTTTATGTGACACTATGACTGTCTAAGTCTACTATTACGCTGTACTCCTTTCTAAGGCATATATTGTGATGGACATTTCACAGTGAGACTAAACGAAAGTTAAGCACACCATAGTACTGAACGAAAACAAACAAAACTTTGTGAAATCTCCTGAGTGCAGTTGTTCTGTGACATCCTAGTTTTGAACAAGTGCCCAGTTTTTCCTATATTTCAACAGCTTTAAATAATAAGTACTGTTTTAGAAGCACAGTACGTTTTGAAGATAGATAAGAAAATACCGATGTGGCATGCTCACCTCGTGAAATTATCGCAACAAAAGGAAATACCCTGCGCAAAAAAATAAATAAACCACGGGAAGGAATATGGTTGCATATTAGTCCATAAGGATTAGTCCTTCTCCATCAACCAGTATGAGTTGAAATCAATTCACATGTTCAAGAATGTTTTGTAGACCATCATTTTGATGGTGGAAAATCGTAGGCCGGTTTTTGGGTCACAAATCGGAGCGAACAACGGTGAGTACAAGTGAGTCATTGATTTCACTATATTCTCGAGGTGTCACGAGGTGATCATAGACTCTAACTAGACTTTTGTTCATAATCAAAAAATTGTTTCAGCGTTTCTCATGTTAGAAACTTGGATACTATGGTGATCATTCAATTCTCAGCTTCTCTAGTTCGAGAAAATGTGCTTTTTGGAACCAAAGTTCCACATATGTGCTTGATATCACTCACTGTTCGTGTGGGTAACTGAGCAGTATTTCCGCTTATTCTAATAATAATCGTGGTTCGAAAAATAAACTGCTAAGTGTGGGAAACTTATTCTGAGAAAGTACAATTCATGAGTTCAAAATTGTATATTTTTCGGTTGAACGTTTCACAAATGTCCAAAATAGTAAAACGCAAGAAAGTTCAGATAAAGAGGCGCTTATGTCAGTGCAGGTTAATAATTGCCAAACCATATGCCTAAACAAGCAATGGAAAAGAGTTATGCCTAAGACAATGAGATATTGGTGACCTTCAATTTTCACAGCCACATGTGCTCGTCTTTCATTGAAAGCTTACGATCCGTGTCGTATTATCAACATACATTTGGGAGTGACACCATATCAATAGAGAGCTAATTCCGATCTTTTTTTTTCAAAATTGGATCATCTTTTTACCACTGGAACAAATTACAGTGTTTGGAATACCAGTCATCATTGAACCACGATATGGATAATTAATATCGTGGCTCATTGTGAAGCTCACAATGGGCAGTTTCAGAATATCACCATTGATATTTAATTATATCGTGTGACGCTTCCTTCACTCGATTCGACAATGCATGGCTGTAATGAATTACATATCACAGGAAGGAGCCAGTGCTATGACTACCTGACTCGAATCATCGCTGTTCTGGAGAAGGCGATACCGCAATAATGTCACGTTCAATAAAGATTCCATTCCAGCGTCCACTAAGGTTGTCATTAAAGCAAAGCACAAAACCAGTGTTTCCAAAAGAATCGAAATGTTAAGCAACCTAATCTGTAAAGTTTTTGTGACAGATTTCGGTGTTTGACATGATCTATATGAGACGTCCATGATAAACATCGCAATACTCCATGATTAGCGGCCCAGTAACAACTACTGTCTGGTTCCCAAAGGGTTGAAACTCAGTCGTTAAGAGTTGTAGCGATTTCCATCCAGATCATCCAGATGCACCTACTCCGACTGGCCATCATGAAATCAATGTGCTTAACTCAACTTTCAATTCTTTGCCTGCAGTTAAATTGCTGGGATGCGATCATATTCAGAGAGTGAATGTTGTGTGAAAATTAAACAAAAATTTTTTTGTTTAGGCTATCCTTACAACGAAGCTGCTCGAAAGCTGATATAATTTTATATACTGGCTTCGGAAAGATATCATTAGCACTTTTAAGAGAGAAAACTAGAAGAAAGCTTTGCATAAACGAAAAAACTAGGTTATAATCTAGACCTAAATGGTGAAGCATTATGGACGAATTGCGTGGTACTTGTCCTACTGGAACTGCCTTACATGGTTGCGTTCGATGATCTCTGAATTAAAATACAAAGGATCAAACTTCCATTAGTGCTGCTATAGTAACAGCTCCAATGAGGTTGAGATCATCAGTGTGTTGAACTCTCTAGAAACCCAGATTTTTCGGTAGTAGTGCTATAAGCTTGTTGTTTAGTCGGATGCTACGTAATATAGCATAAACAAATTTTTTTATGGCAAATCGTCAATGTAGTGAGACAGAAGAATGCTGATCCGACAAAACAATGTTGGCCACATAGCAGAACTAATGGCCCGCGAACAGATACGCCGAGCACTCCGTGAGTTCGAAGTACAGTATCCTGCAGGATGTGGTGAATTACAGACTAAAATGTATTCCTATTATCTAACATGTATTCCTATTATCTATCGCTGAAGGTGTGGGTTGGGCGGTAAGGATGCCTTTCATCATAAACACGGTGCTGGTTCGATTCGTTCCCGGATTCACCAAGTTCTCCCATGATTTTGAGGTTGGAACTTTGTAGCAGATTTGTATGAGGCCAACTCACTTCCTCAAATCCATGCAGAATACTCTAGCACAGCTATTGTAGGACTTGAAGAATAATTAACTCAACTATTCAACAACATTCATGAAGAATACAGCGATCCTCAAAGAACAGCCTAACACATGCGTGAAGACTTCAAAGACATTTAGGGATGATGAATAGTGGAAACGGTTTGATACAAAAAGTGCAAAAACCCGAATACTAAATTTGAAGACGGGTCACGTAAAGTAAATGAAAATTTTTACTAGAAGTATCACCGAAAAAAAAAACAAAATACCATTTTCTTCCTTCTGTCTACTTAAAAAAGGCATTCGATTCAGTTAGGAAAGAAGTAAGCATGAAATCTCTGTAAAGTCCTTACTCTCTCTCTCTCTCTTTCTCTGCTTATATAAAAAGAACAAAGCTCTCAGTGTAATCAACCCCGTAGGGAGGAACCATGAATACGACTTCATTAAGTATCGGTTGGAGGTGATTGAATGCACCCGGATTTTCAATATCCCGTGGTGGCCTACTGGTGCAACGAGCCAGTGCTGCTATCCTCCCGGATAAGTCTGGTACCAATTTGCCGACCCCGGAGGGATGGAAGGCTTGGTGGGCCAGGGGCG